>JAMKCH010022189.1:0-21834 GCA_023653785.1 Ophioderma brevispina
TAATCTTACCAAAATAATGGAAATTTTTAAACCAACAATGCAACAAAAAAAAAAAAAAAAAAAATCGTCATACAGGGTGATCGAAATGAATATATATTATGTGGGAATATATATTTATGGGAGGTTCTGCATCTGCCTAAAGACAATGCAATTTGTTACATCAACATCGGATTGAAGGTAAGCAGGTTCCTGTATGAGTCTGTTAGGTTGGGAATCTTTTTTAGGGACTTAGCTTTCTAATTAGCCACATATTCTACAATATATTTTGCAGAAATATCAGCTGTTGTCTGTTCTAAGCTGTCCTTGTGCCCATGCATTATTATCACTGTAAAGTGTCTGAATACTGAATGATATACCCAGGATAAATAAGACACAAATATTTTTATGGAGTGATTGAGCTATTACACAAGTTCTATTCATAATAAAAGGCATTTGCAAGAGGTAACATATAGTACTCAGGTCACTGTGCAGCAATTGCACACTTGAAGTCTGGCCTCTCAGAATATTGCCACTGCCCTCACTGTAATTTACCTTCCTTGGAACTCTCTGCGTAGATGTATATCCTGCAAAAGAAAAAAAATACAATAGAATTGTGATGGAAAGATTTCAATACCTTATTAAATATTAAAATTTAAATAACTTAATCAATTAAAATAATCTTACCAAAATAATGGAAATTTTTAAACCAACAATGCAACAGTACCACATGGTCAAGTGCATGAAATTTACCCTTCATCATTGAACAGACAGGATACATATGCAAAACAAATGCAACAGATGCAATTTACCTATAAGTGACAGATGTACACATACCACATGGTTGTACACAGACACAAATAAGATAACTTTGGTAGACACTGAAGACATGTCAGTTCTTGCTTATTAGTAGGGGAACCTATGGGGTAGATGGGCCTTCATGTTCAGGTCATGTAATTTTTGGCAACCCATGTATTCTCCTGTTATGTCTGGAATCTGCACTGAGTGTAGCACGCAACAAAAGTACAATTGACCTCTTGCTGGATTGGCCAAGTGCACAAACATATTTACATAGGATGCCTTGTTACTAGGTCAAGTGCAGCTATGTATGCGCAGTCAACGCGCAGCATTTAATAACACATCTCAGATTTGATTCCAATAATAGGACCCACTAAATAAATGTGGGTTTTTACTTCATCAGGAGAGTGGTCTGCTGATGCTATAGACTTTCAAACATGCTTTTAATGCAATGTGCATATTCACGCATCCAATGTGCAAAGCATGTTCTAAAGACTTGCATCAGCAGACATCTACCGATAATCAGGAACATTTTGCCATTTTTTCAGCTGACCTTCAAATCCAGGAGAGGGCAATTTGTTTCGACAGAAGTCAAAAATTGAAATTGCCCAATTGATTTTGAAAAAGATGCCAATTATTCTGATCATAATGAAAGACTACGTTCAAAAGAGAATCTATACATGTACCAGCTATACTGCCTTTGTGCTTGTATGACTCCAATCTTATACATGTGTTTGGATAAATTATCAGTGACTGTTATCACTGTCAACTTCAGGAGGAAACACGCACGTAAGAAAATTAACTCTTCAGCAGTGGCGTAACCAGACCTTTGCAAATGTGTGTGTGTGTGTGGGTGGGGGGGTGGTGGGGGCAGAAGGGATGCTGAGGCATTTTCTAAGGGGGTAAATTTGTGTCCTTCTCCATAGATAGACACTGTACAAATGGTCAGTTCATTTGGGGGGCTGACAGGGGGAAGGAGTTCTTGGCAGGGGGTAACTCAGCCCCCTGCACCCCCTTCCCACTGGTTACGCCACTGTAACTCTTATAGAAAATTTTCAAACTCCTTGTCACTTACATTTCCTTGAGTTCCAATAGTATACATATTGACACCATCAGCATCAACAGCTGCATGTAAGGGAAAGAAATAGGATTTTAACAGCTAGCTCAAATTAATGTAATATTATAAAATCATTCTATATCTAAATTACAAACATATTTTCCTTTCTAAGATCAGTCGATATCACCAGTGTACCCACCCAGGGTGTGGAGGCAGCACAGTCACCCTGGGGTTTGCAAAACAATTTATACCAAATCAGCCTATTTTTACCCAAAGTTCAAAACACCAAGCCAAAGTCTGCGAAGACAAGGCAATTAGAGACGATTTAACAGTCTACGTGCATATAGCCTAACTACTATTTTTACGTATACGCACGCATGTATCCATAAAAAGTGCTATTTATTCGTATATGAGCATATACCCTCCACAACACCACTTCCACTTTCTTCTGATACCAAATCACAATTTTGTGGGGGACGAGTATGCGATTGGGTCACCACCTTGAAATATTTGGAAAGCTTTTACATGAATAACCAAGAGTGATTGTGCATGCCCATCTGGTAGTCATAAGTCTTAAAAAAGTGATTGAATGTTCATTGTGGAAAGCTCTTATAGTCCATGGGATCCCAGCACCCCCCATTCACCCTGGGGGGGATTTTGCAAGACAACTATTTTTGCAAACTTTAGTCACATTGCTATCAGAATCTGGTTGTCTGCAAAAATCCTGGTGGTGGGTGAAGGTGTGAGGACGCTTTTCCCAAAATGGCCGCCAAAATCTGGTTTAATCATATATTTTGGCTCCTAATCGATACTTAGGTATGAACTCACTTGCTAATTGGAAGTATTTCTTGATGTCAGTGATTTTTTGGACACCTCAAATAAAAACATGTTAAATTAGATATTCTATAGAGGGCAGTCTTTTTCAAAATGGCCGCCAAAATCTCATGAAGTGACATGGTTTTTCAAAAACAATGTCATTTTCATTGTTATTCATCTCCCACTTTTCAAGTATTCTTGGTGTAGGTGCTTTTACAAAGACACTTTAAACAAACAATATCAAATGTAAGTAGTATAGAGGGCGTTCTTTTCAAAATGGGCGCCAAACTTTCCCCAAATTATGCTATTGACTTAACACATTGCACCAAGTATATCTTGTGACAAAGTTGGGCAAAAGAAACCCATACTGCATTTGTTCTGGAACGGCTTGATGAAAGCACCAAGTTTTCATATGATCCAATCAAGAAGCTGAACTCAAAACTTTTGCAAGTCTTGCAAAATCTGCAAAAGTAACCAGCCAAATCTCAAGAAGCCAAACAGAAACTGCTGAAAGAAACGTACTTGGTCAGCTTGTGCTTCTAGCGTTGGAAGCATCAACTAAGTATGGAGAGGGTGTTAAGCTTTCCATATAGGTCCTGTTCCCTGGACTCTGGCTACAGCTGACTGGAGTTCCTGCTAAGACAGACAAGTCCAAAGCTAATGATGTCCTTGAAGATGATGCTGCAATACATACGCAAAGGCCTCCACAGGATATAACAAGCTGCATTATTGACGAAAATGCTGTTGTTGAGGACAAGTAGCCATACCTACTGCATTTGAGAGGAGCTGCCGAAAGTTATAGTGGGCAACTTCCTAAAGTACATCGAGTAGACTTCGTGACAGATTCTTATCTTCCATTATCTATCAAGGAAATTGAAAGAGCACGAAGAGGTTCTGCAAAGGCCACTCGATCACAAGGGAGCTTGGACAAGGGTTCCAGAGACTGCGAAGACCTCATGTCAGCAGTGAAAACAAACAGCGGCTTGTCAACTTCCTACTAATGAATGGAAGAAGATCAGTAGCATCAAAACTTTGTGAGACGGAAGAGTATTTGTCGTCTGTGTGCGCGAAAGTGCCATCAGATTCGGAGAAAGTTCCGATGGTGAGAAGAAAACCATTTCAGAAGATGTTGAAGACCTGTCATCCACAAAGGAAGAGCAGACTCCAAAATCATTCTCCCACTGTCTCCAATCGCCTCAATTCATTCAATTATCATTAGATCTCCAGACCCTCATGTATTCATACTGCTGCTCACTTCCCACTCAGGACGTAAAGCAACAAATCCTCTTGACACTGGGTTTTGGCAACAGAGGCCTTTGCCGCAAGGGAAAGTCATTAGCCCCTCAAGACTTCAGGAAAAAAATAAATTGAAGACATTCTTGGACCTTCCTTTCTAGTTTGGGAGATCATCTCCAGAAGCCTTTAGACAGCACTCTGGAAGACTTAGAACGCTTTGTATTGTATGTAGTCTGTAGATCAAAGATGTTCTGTCACAAACACATGTGGTATGAGCAATTTCTGGAACGATATTACCCAAAACAGGGGTGTGCTCTCAAGCTACAGTGGAATTGATATGAGTCCTCGTCCTCTTGCAGAAGATTCTTTAAGAATGCAGCCCTATGGAGCATGAGGAGCAATTACCAAGCACTTATCTGGTATAACGCTGACCAGGCAGCTGCAAATATCTTCCCCCAAGCAATTGGACATGGCTGTGATGAAGTTTCTGGAAGTTTGATTTTCAAGTGGAGTGAAGCTGAAGTGAAGGTGATCTGATTTTTTGCGACCAAGAATTATGTTGACAGTCTTCTCATGGATGATGATGATAACGATGAAACTTGTAAACTTTTCAGACATCCTATTTGATGAAGGAACTGAAGGGTTGGACTAAATAGTACAAAGGAACAAGAGTCCTTTTTCTAATTAAAGGGCAATTCACCTGCATTAAGACTAGTGTCAACCTTGAGTTTCCGAGTATCTATTTTGTGTTTGTAACTTTGCAAATATTTGATTCTTGTATGTAAAAGTATATACATTTCTAGAAAGTTGAAAATTGCCGATGAACCCGATGATGGCATCAGTATTAATGTAAAACTTGTCCTTATTTATGAGAAAAAAATACTAAAAAAACATGATTGTCCCAAAATTTCAGACAGGCATACAAAACAATTTGAATTTTCATGATTTCTTATGTTATTTTTTAGAGACAAGACAAATTTGTCTAGGGACGGTTTTTCATTTTTAAAAAATAGAGATTACTATTTCGAAAATATACGAAAATGTCAAAAAAGTGTGATTTACCTTTCTTTTCCAAAATTGGAGTATTGTATTGCGAGAATATCTCTTAGTTAGAAACGAACGAAAAATGAAAAAAATGAGAAGAAACCGTCCCTAGAGGAGAGACCGAGTGCTATCGTAGGAAAGTTAACCTCACCTTTTCTTCGGTATTTTTGGAGTTATCATTGTACTGAAAATTTGCCAAAATTTTGCGAAAATTGAACATTGCAGATGAAAATCTGTTGTTTTAGTAAAAAAAGTGACTTTTCACGCCATTTCAAGCTGTCTCTTTCGCAAAGAACTTACTTTTAACTTCAAAATTGAGTATGTTGTGCCAAGTGATGAAAATACATCTTTATGCACTATTGAATCAAACCTCTTTTGTCTTCAACTCCAAAAACAGAAGAAATTGCACACATTTCATCTGGTCTAAATTAAGAGCTTATGTTTACTTTTCAATATTATTTTTCGTTTTCCAAGATTGTGGTTCGCGCAAAGGACATTAAAATCACGGCCGAACGCTTCATTACGCCCCAGCAAAAATTCACCGCGCGACGCTGATGCATGACGCCTTGCGTGACGGCGTGTTGTATGTGCTTGAATCCCGCCGTTATGAACCATGTTGGTTTTTGTGACTTCTATTAATGGTTCAATTCAAATAGCTGTTTTAAATCGGCAAAAAAAAAATACAACTCAGGATTGTCGGCATGGGATAACCTTGTGGGAACGACGTAGAAACAACATGGTGATGTTTAAAATGGTGCGAATTGCATGCAAAAATCAGAAATTCGTGGAAACCCCCCCCCCCCCCAAAAGCACTAGGGTCACACTGCCCGTAACATAGGTAAATTGTCTCATCTTATTATATGACACGTAACGTTGTCAGGGCATGGAATAAGCTGCTACATGTAGTACATTTTCACCATTTCTTGTCGTATAATAAGATATTGCCTAAATTTGAAGGCCTATAACAGAAGAGTTTGGAGGCCTTCTCTTGTGATTATGGTAATAAGATACTATTATCAGTTGTATCACTATTTGCAAGACTACAAATGCCCTGACTGAACTGAATAGGTATTCCTATCTAAGTAACGTGCGTACGTATATTTCAGAAAGTGATTGAGTTTAGCCTCGGTGGTACTGCCCTATTTCATTGAATGCTAGCAGCCATTCTGAACAACCCCCTTATGAAACCACCTGGCCTATACTTACTTAGTCCAAGAGTATTAGATCATATAGGTTAAATAAAAACCTGGAAATAGCTCCTAACAAGCAGATTTTTTCAGGATAGGTCTGGAATTGATGAGCAGTAGAATAACATACTAAATGTCCCCGAAAATCCCATCCTGGAGCTATACTGCCAAAATCAAGATGGCGGTCAAAATGGTCGCCGTTGTTTTGCAATTTTATCATATCCTTTGCAACCAGACAAGTTGGAAAATACAAATAAAGTATCCAATCCAACATATGTTTTAAGGCACAGGGAAATTAATGAAGTCAGTATTTTGAGAGTTCAAAACTTACAAGTTACCAAAACCAGATGCGCTCCAAAAATGGCCGCCATTTTTCTAATTGTATACTTCAAATGCAATTAGAAATACAAATTAGTGAATGAAATCATTTATAGAGATGCCCAACAAAGCTAATAGGTAACCAAAACCAAGATGGCATCACAAAAGACCACCATTGTTATCTTTGATCCTAACAAGAATGTTAGAAATACAAATAAAGTTGTCTAAAACATTTGATTAATGTACAAGTCTAATATAATAAAATCATAGTAAAAGGCCAAAACTCATAAGGACCTCATGCCTATCTATTTTCTGATGGACAACCGGCCAGGCAATCCTCAGCTTCACAACTCTGTCCCAGACTGCAGCTTTGACAGCCATTGCACTGGGTAGTGACAAATACTTATATGAATGATAATAATTTAATAGGAGGAAATGTATATGAATATGCACTAACATTTAACATGCCTGGTTTTATCAGCTATTTCCAGGTAATAACTAATGCTCTTGGCTTACACCAGAATGCAAAACTAATTTTGCAAGTTAATTTGCCTGAAGCTTGACTATTTGACATTATTAGATTTGATGTATGGGTGATTTTTTATCACATATAAACCAGAACCTCGGCAAACCATTGATACTTTTAATTTAATGCGATGCGGAAAAACCCGGGAACTACTATTTATGATAATATTGACACGGAAACGAGGATAGAGAAGGCCACCCCCCACACTCTTCTCGCTCTCACTAGAATGAGTTATGATGGCCCATTTTGAAGAAACAGCGCCCTCAAGCACCACTGATATTTGAAATTGTTGAAATTTTTTGTCGTTGAAATAACCTTAATGAAACGCCAAATGAAACCGCAAATGAAAATGCAAACATACAAAAATTCTAAGTGCTCACATTTTAAGATGTTCCTAGTGGCTCATTTTGGCATTAGTGTGTAATTTAATGAGTTTTGACAGCCCAGCCATTTTGAAAAAGTTGCCCAATGCATCCCATTTGATATTTTTGAAATGTTAAGATAACCATTTCAATAACTCCAAAACCATCCAAAACAATAAAAAACCCAATCTTTCTGAAGTCTTAAGGCGAAATATACTTAAAGTTGAAATTTCATGGATTTTGGCGGCCATTGAAAAAAAAAAAAGCTCCCTAACAGGCTTCACCCATCCACCAGAGATTTTGAGACAAGCATATTCTGAAAATGGCAGGTGCCATGCCCTAGGCTATTCAAAAATGGTATTGTCTCCGAAAATCACCCCCGGTGTGAATGGTTTTGGTCCAAGCCCATGGTCTAGATTATGTTTGGATAATCCTTGACCCCAAAACTGATACAGTATGATAGAGTTTGGGGTTGTGTGTGTAATGGTTGGTTGTTGTAAGGTACATTGTGCGCCAATGGTGTGGGTATAGCCGAGAGCTTTCCCTGGCTTTCCTTCCCCAACCCTCCACACTCCGCTCGTGTCCCTCCCCTTTCTCCCCCTCTATGTGTTTTATTTTGCCTTTCCCCCTGCACCACCCTTCTCCCACTCACTTCTACTAACAGCACTTCTGGTACTTTCTGCAAGTCCTCCAAACCTTCTATCATCTTAGACACCTGCTGCTCAGGACATAATTAGCTATCGAAAGAGTCAAAGTACTAACAAAACACCGAACAACGATCAAATGAACACAGTCTAGAGTGAACAGTATTGATGTCATGAATCCTTCTATTAACTTCCAATTTCATGCCCATCCCACAATATCCATGCACCTAACTGGTACTTATATCATACTGGCTTGTCATCTTTGTAAAAGTTCAAAACTTTTGGCCGTAAGAATTAATTGTAACACTGACCTTTAGTTTTAAAGTGGTCCACCACTACTAATCTCGAACTAATAAGCTAATGGCCCTGATGTTAAATTGCAGCAATTTGTAACGTTCTCCGAGCAATCAAACCTTAAACATCATTGTATTGGGGTAATGGTGCAGCAAAAACAAAAAAATAGGTGATTGTTAAAACCTTTAAGTCCCTGATTGTCAGAAATTCTTTTCATAAGCACTTTTATTTAGGCAAGAATTATACATAAACAAACAAGGCTGTTTTCGAACTCACTTACAGTCCTGATTAATAATTTGTTGGACAACCTCGAACACACGTGAGCATAGGACTGTGTGAGCAGGGGAACACTGCAGCAACCCCTCGTTTCCGCGATGCGTAATTGTTAATAGAATGCGCCGACTCCTTTCCGTGAATCTTGTTTCTCTTACATGAGGTGTGCGTAAGTCTCGTTGTCCAAGTAATTATATATTATCAAAAAGAACCACACCAACTGTGTGTCGCCTGCTTTGCAATCACCTTTCCTTCACTCTCCTGCAAAAGTTGACCTCTAATGACTTTGACCTTGGTAGGTGACCCTTGTAAAATAATTTACCCTACCATGCACATAAATCCGCTAGGTCACCCATGAACCAGAGTTTGTGGCATGGAGTAAGATATCACTTTGTCTTCCGTTTTTGAAGAAAAAGGATATTCTATAAAACAGCTGTGAAAATGGTAAGCAATTTTCATTGGCGATTGATGCCTCGGGTTCAATCGTTTAATTGAACCCAGGTAGTATGCGCTGCGTAATTGAAGTTAATTTTAGGTTGAAGCGCTTAATTGCGTCATTCCGCATTTTGCTATGTTCGCGCGCCAGAGTTGCCGGGGTGGGGGGGTGGTGGGGGGTCCTCGTATGGCGGGGTGTGCCGTCTGTTGCGTATGATCTTAGCGTTCAACGGGTTGTTCGATCGATAGTGTGTTGTCACTGGGTGGGGACAGTCCTTTCTTGTTGTATTTAAGGAAAGAAGCCGTAAAAAAGCATCCGCGAATGGGTTAAAGATACCTTAAATTATAAAGCTGTTTAAGAATGAGAATAAAGTATGCATTATGATTTGGGAACTGTAACTCTCTTTAATCTTTTTACGACGAATTGAACCCAGCGACAACCATTATTTTTGCGTGGAAGAAGCTCGGCCCTTCGCCTCCCCGGCCTCGTTCTTCCACTTAAAATAATGGTATCAGCCTTGGGTTCAATTTGTTTTAAAGAGAGTACCGTTTCCCAAAATACATACCTTTATTCTCTAATGAAACTTTAACTTTAAAACACACATATATACAGTCCCACACATACAGACACAAGGATGAATAATTGGATTAGTGTGTGCCTCCCTCCACTAGTGTAGGTGACACAAAATGACAGAGAAAGAAACACCTTTTTTAGGAGGGGGATAAATTAGTGTCATGTTCGTTTGTACACTTTTTCTTTTCTGATAATTATAGGTTTATGAATAGATACTACACACAACAATTGATAAAGACCTTAGCATGTGTGTACCAGATTATTAACAACATTCTCACATAAATCACATAATTAAAAAGTAGTGCAAGACTGATCTCAACTTTCATGCACAGAATGCAGGTGGGTTGGATACTATCAGACGTAATGAAGCAGTCTGCAAGCTGCCACTATTGCAGGCTAAGTAAGATGGTTAACTACTAGAATTAAAGGTTTTTTGTCATTTATCTCCAGATATATGGATTTGAAGAACAGCAGTTTTTCGATTCATAAGGAGAAAATAGGGACTCTCTTAATGAATCAATATCAACCAACTGCAGTTATAAGTGGAGCAGGTGGCTTAATAAAATAATTGGAACACACTTCAATAAATTAAGACTTAAAGACTTAATAATTGTACAAACACAGCAATAGATAGATGTCAAATTCAAGTTCTTATGGGTTTGACATGTTAGTGAACCTACTCGAATAATTTTTCAAAAATTAACATTAAAATGGTATTTAAAACACGGTGCTGAATCAAGAAACGTAAAAGAGGGGGTCAAGCGACAAACAAAAATGGTATGTTGCATTTTTAAAAAAACCACTGCAAGTCTATGGGAAAAGTAAAGATTTGACGTTTGGATCGGCTACAAAACGTAATTCATAAAACCCCGAAGGTGGTGGAGAGGTTGTGTGGTTGTGTGGTTTGTTGTTTGGGTCACTGTGTTATAATTTTTTAAACGAATGACTAGAGTGGTTCTGTACCCAATTCATTCTTGAAAATTTTTGAAATAAAAAATGGGGTCACCTGACTATACTTTTCAAAAAATGGCCTAAAAGTAAAACGCTCAAATTTGAGAATTTTTAAAAAATGGGCTGCAAGACTCTAGAGTTTGTGGTACATTCGGCGGGATGCAGCAAAGCAGTGAATGCATGGCTTTAGAGGATCATGAGCTGACTCGCGGTGTGGAGTTGGATGCGCGATTTGACACAATTTTTGTTTTAATTAAATCCTTCGCGAGAACAAAATGCAGAGATCCATGTATCTTTGTATGGAAACCTTTTGCAAGTCAAAATAGTATTCTTTCTTTTGCTGCCTGCAGTGTGGGCTCAATGGAATGCCAAGCGCTCAAAACAGCTTGCGTCTAAACCGATCAAACGGACGGCAAAACCAACCCAAGCCAACCTAGTTTGAAATCTGTAATAACTGAACTTACTTGTTCTGGCTGATTCTGGATGCCGGGGCCTGGCTCCAGGAGAAAAAAAGGAAGATGGATCAATTCATAACATCCATAAAAATGGGTATTATATCTCTGCATATACCTTAACAAATTGCATTCACGTTTTTTGGTTGAAGATTCTTGAAACAAGCTTGTAATTATCTAAAATTAATGTTTCATTCGTGCTCATCCACAATACCGAGAGCTTCTGATGCATTAAAGGCACTATCAGTGATTTGATAATCAGAAAAACAAAAAAATCATCAATAAATTTCAGATGTTTTGCTTCTCTGAGAACAAGTATATGAATAATCCTAAACATACCCTATCAAGTGATAAGAACATGCAGCTACATAATAAAGGCAAAAAATTGGTTATGTTTTAGTCATAAATTGGTCCCTACAGACACTTATAAAAATAAGGGTAATTGAACGGAGGTTGATTTCTTTGACTATTTTGGTTTTCTTCGTTTTCTCTTCCCAATTTCATTTAATGTTACATAACATCAACTGTGCCTGCATACTCTACTGCTTAATACGCTGCACCAGTATGGAGTCACAGTGTACACAACACAAGATTGTTCGTTCTAGATGTTGCAATGAACTTGTTAGTGGTTGCCTTTTGGCGACGCCTGTAGAATATCTTCCATTCTGTCTGGCATGGCTCCTTCAAACCTTAGGATGAACCTTCCAGACAATCAGCTCCGCCAGAATGTGATGAACCTGGTTACCTAACCCCCCCCAACACCCTTTGGAGGAGCAGAGAATTCCACGGAATTTCACTTTGCTACCCAATCCATGTCACCAGCACAGTATCCCTATCAGTCATCCCTGGATCAATGACAGATGGTATGATCCTCTGGTCATCTCTACTTTGAACCTTAAGCAGTTTGTGGACAGCCCCATCTAGCAAGCCCAAAGGCTTGATAGGAAAGCATGATAGGAAAGCATGGGTCAACCTCACAGACTCACAACTGGAATTGGCCGTACAAAGCACCTCTTTCACAAGATCGGTGTGAAACTTCCACACACCAAACTGCGCAGTGTGGAGTGCCCACAAACCATTAGCCACATCATGATGACTGTGAGGTCCTACAAGTCCCCAAGAGGATCCCAGGGCCTGACAACCTGGAATATGAACTATCCAGCTGGTTAAAGACGGATCTTATTTGATTTTGGACTTGCACTAACGAACGAACGAGTTGGAAAAAATAATTATGGGAAATTTATCCTTCACGCTTAAGCTATTGCAGCGAATTTCAAATAAGTTTGACTTTTTTTTCGAGTGAATCATCTGATAGTGTCCTTAACATGTTGTGCTGCTGAGTTTGTTCAGTGGGTTAAGACATGAATATGAATGGTGAATTCTGCACACGCTTCAAATTGTAATCATACATTACTGTTCGCGCAAATAAATCGTGGCCACGTGGAACACTTGGTACGCACTTTTCGGTACCGCACCCCTAGTTGTATCCCCATAGTCTACAACAAAGGTGCGGCAATAATGGGATCCCGACGAAAACTTATGTTACATTTCCAGAGGCAATTAGCATGCATACGTTTGGTCACACATATGCGCAATTGAGCATTATCATAGGGATTAATGTTAACTAAGGCACTTTGAGGTCTTTACTACCAATGCGATTACTCGCGTTTGAAAGGAAAAATCGGCAATTTTCGTCGGCTTCTATTCAGGATTCTATCCCAGTAGCGGCCATGTGTTTACATCTCTCGAGGGTATCTGTAAACAGACGCTCCATTGGCCATTGACCTGTATAGAGGTCAGGTCATATGGCGTATCGGCTGTGACAAGCCGCCAATCCCCGTGTGCAATTTTCACGTTCGTTCAACATGCTCTGTTTGGAGCTTAGGTGATTGTGAATATTGCAGACTACAAAGCAGGGACAGCATGAAACGGTCACCAAGCAACTCACTGTGCTAAGACAATGACATCACAGGTTTAGCAGTCTAGCTCAGAAGTGTAAATCATTCTGTACACGAGACGCAGTGAATTTTATCAGTAAAAGATTTTCATTAATCGAGTGTTACGTTAAGACTTAAAAGAATTTAGAAAGATGTGTACTCTAATTGTCCGAATTTCTGTTTTGAAAAAAAATTGTATACAATGGCGGCGCCTGGGTATCGCCACTTCGCTGTGCCTACGTGCCTGGATGCAACAACAATACGATATGCATATGGTCATTTTCACAATCAGTGGTGTAACTTTTGTACCCTTGGGGTCAAAATTTAAAAGTACTTTTTATTTGTTATTTTCACTAAAAAAGTACTCACAAATGATCAAATTTTGAATTTATTACTGTTTTGGAGCTTAATCTATTTGCAAAATATGTGTAATTTTGGAAATATTGTGGCATATTGGGTAAATTTGAGCAAAAATCAATTTTTTGTGAAAATCCATTTTTCCAAAATTGTAACATAATTTTTCAGCAAAAGAGATATTATTTAATTCAAAAGTATATGTAGTTCAGAACTTACACTGCTTTTTGACTAGTCCTTGGTTGAATTCACAAATATTTGGAAGGGAAGAGCAAATTTTGACGGAAAATCTCATATCAACTCACAATTTTTAATTTTTAAATGTGTTTTCATGAGCCAATCCCCATAATGCTCCCTGTACTAAATTTCTTCAATGATGGTTACTTCCTGACCAAATTGCAGAAACATCTGTAAATCTTAACCATTGAATTTTACACTTTGCACCGTTTCGGAATTGACAGTTAACATTGTTAACATTTTCGAAGTGACCAAAGATGTTTGTACCCATGGCTTGTGTTGATAATTGAGAACTGACTCTAATTTTGCATTGCTCACAACATATTCATTCATTCTAATTATAAGGGATCCAAATAGACGTTGTGTCAAGGTGTCCAACAACAAAATCCTAAGGTGGAATATACTGTATAAGTACGTATTATCAATGTTGCAGGGAAACTAAAATTTGTTTAAAACATTACCATCCACATGAAGACTCCTGCAAAGTTCTTCAAATGTTTACTTCCTGGAAACATTTACACTTTTAAGAAAGATTTTCATGTATAAATTCTTAGAACTTGAAAATACAAGTCGTTTCGGAGGTGACACATATGTTAACAATTGTTTTTAATACCTTGTTTTATAATAACACAGACCTGGTTTAATTTTGCATTTTAAATAGCTTATTCATTCTAGTTTTCAAGAGGAAGAATGCCCTTAGGTTGACCAAATAAGAAGCATGCAGGACACTTGTAATTACACAGAGGTTGCAGGCCAACAGTGTACTTGACCAAGCTCGTAAATAGTAAAAATATTAAGAAAATCACTTAGTATGGCTCATTTCTCGAGCAGTGTTTTAACTACACCATAACATTGGCATAAAAAAACATCAAACTTGTCTGGGTCCTGGACGCTATTTACATGGCCATTGATTAGTGTGACAAAAATTAATTTTGGAGGGCCATGAATTTGTGATAAATATATTTTTGGAGGTACATTTGTTAACACCATTAGAATGTTTATATATCTCATCCTCAAGAACCATTCAAACTTACAATTTGTCAATTTTACAGTGTCTTTGTTTCCATTTCAAGCTCATTTTCCATTAATGTTTCAATTTCTGATTTCCAGTTTTATTGGAGTCTTTATTAAAATCATAGCCATGATTAACCTTTCATAGCAATTTTGTTTCTTAAAAATTGACGTGTTGCTGCCGTGTTAACAAAAATAAAAAAAAAGATGCTGCAGGGTCATTCCATGCCAAACGTGAGTTCACTATTTTTGATTTTACTTTTCATTTACCTAAAAAAAAAAAAAAAGAAAAAAAATTTTTAAAAAAAAATAAAAAACCCATGCATCTAGCTTTCTGATGTTCCAAGTCACAAGATCCCACAAAATTGTGTTTCTATTCTTATGCAGCCTGTCAACGTTTATGACTGAGCAAAATTCATCATTTGGGTTGACATCAAAACATGCCATTCTGCTGAATTCTAACTTCCAGCGCATTACCTGCTTCATTTTTTGATAGTGGCCACTCCCATGCTCAAGTGATTAGTTACCTGAACAAAGCTTCAATGGTGATCCCCTTTATTTTTTCTAGGGATAGCATAATTATTTTAGGCTGAAGATTTTCTTAAAAATGCCTGCATTAGAAAAAACAAGATTGTATACTGAGAGGAAAAAATGATGCCCTCTCCAAGGTTGGGAACCCTTAAGTTATCACTAAATTTACCCCTCCCAACATTTTGCATTGTTTCAATGCATTTTTTTTGTCCTCCGTCCTATAGTAAAACGGGCTATTTCATTAACATGTACATAATTAACAAGATCATCCCTCACATAATATGTTATGTTATCAAGCAAAATGATCTGGAAGTCCAGATATTGATTTTTGAGCCAAAGCAAAGGAGAAAATTGTCTTTTGTTTTCCTATTGTTGGCCCACCCTTCAGACTTATCTACTTTGGAAGAAATTGGTCAATTTCAATGGGGATTTCAGCAAAATGTAGCTTTGGAATGAGCCTACAGCTCATGAAAAAGTAAAAATTGAATCTGAGCAACTTCAGACTCAATTTACTTGATCGCACCACATATAATCAATATAATCTTTGAACTATATTGCATAGTGGCTACTACCAGACCTATCACTGTAATTTGTTTGAAAAAAGGAGTTTTGACATTGTTAGCCTAAGACCATATAGTATATATAGGGATATGTAAACTTGTACTGTTGTAAAAAATTATTGGCAAATCATTTGGGTGGAGCAAAAAAAAATACGATACCATTGAGCATTTATAATACAATGTAAAGTCTAAATGTTTAGTGTAAAGTAAACTTCATCCGATAAAAATAAAATCAAGTCTTTTCAAGAGTGCAATGGTGTGACCAGGCATCAGGTTATTTTTTTTTTTTACTTTCTTTTTTTTATTCATGCCACCTTAATTAAGGGAACCTAAATTTAAGGAGGGCATAAAAAATAGATTTCTTTCCTGTATGATTAGCAACAAACATGCAATAATACATTTAGAGGTCATTTAGAGACCATTCAGCAGCATGATCAAAAGCTGTGGGTGTCCCCAAAATGGAAATACAATAGTATTTCACATGATGAGGGGCATTTCTACAAATTAAATTGGTGGTATTGCTCAATTTTGCACTAGCTTGGCACATACCTTTGACATACACAGTCCATTCTATTTACTGCAGAGACAATGCCTTAAATAGTAAGTTTTTCAGTTTGTGGTCACTGAAATGGTAATAATCTAACACATTTAAATCTGAAGCAAGCAACAAAAACAAAAAATTACAACTACTTTAAGATAATCCAATTCCTACTTTTACGCACGAAAACTAAGGTCTCAAGTACATGCTATGCATTATGCATCCGTCCTGTCCAAGTTTGGGTAAATTATAGTGCTTTTTCACATGGGTCCCCAGTTTTTGCCTGTATCATGTAGGCACAGCATAATTTCATAAAAGGTAAATTCTCAAGAGTCAAAATTGGAGTCCAATCTCAAAGTAAGGGTCAAAAACATTAAAGCCACATCAATATGAAGGTCTAGGGCATTTACCATTCTATAATGGGTCAGTGAAATTACTGCACTGCAATGGAAATACATTTGAGTATTTTTAAGACCTACAGCAGCAGTGGTCCCGGCCAGTGTGCCCCTGAACAGGGAAATTTAAATATTCCACAGACAAGGAAGATTTTAAAGGAAACATGTCAAGTATTCTGTTTCTTCAGTTTACAACATGGGTAATTGCCCTGTGCTGATTTAGTTTCTTAAGATTTACATTTTGTTAAAATGATACTTTGATTTAAAAAAAAATTTGCAAATGCAAATGACTGAATTTTGCTCAGAGTTGGGAAACTTTGATGAACCATTCTAGGAGAACGAATGGAATAGATGGATTTCTGTTGGTGATCTCAGCTTAGAATTTAATCCCCAAGCAAGACATGGCAAAACTCAGATGTATGGAATTTGTTGTTTTGGCATGGAATGACCCTGCAGAGTAGTGCTAATTGTTATAAACAAAAAAAGTTTGTTTGTTAAAACTTGTTACTTTGAATAATTAATCAACACAAGCTAAGGCCTTGCAATAATGTTGTAATATACGCATGTTTAACAAAAATGTCACCTCCGCAAACAACATGATTAGATTGGGTTTATTTTCTCTAAAACAAGCACAACATGTGTTTGTCAAGCTTATACCTATTTTATTAGCTTAAGAGATTGAAGGAAATCATAATTTAGTTAAACACAAACAATCATGCACATTACTGTCACAAAGACATGTTATTGTCCTGGCTGTCTTTCAAATGGCACAAAAGGAAACAAATAAACACGAATACACTGAAATTCAGTCAATTTACCAATCTTATGTTATAAATCCTTTTTAGCATTTGAAATGTTTCGTCCTTTCCAGGTAAAACAATCACCATCAAACACAGTAATGCCCTCCAACTCCAAAAATTGAGGCAATTTACATTGTTAACAAAATTATGTTCTCTCCAGACAAAAAAATGCAGTCTCAAGGTAATTTAAAGTTGACTTGTGCAGCCCTTGAGAGGTTATCCTATCTGATGAGCACACTACTAATACTAACACAGAGATATCACAGCAGAATTTCTATTAAGCAGTAAAGCTTTGAGATGTTTACTTAACTGTTTTCTGAAGTGACAAATGTGTTTCGGAGGTGACTGGTGCTAACTGAAGGTATAGAGTGTTGTATAATTTGGAATATTTTGATGTATTTTTACAACTTTTAATTCAGTAAGATGTTAAGGCATGTTCACCATAAAGGAAGTTCAAACATGGCCATTGTAATCTCTTTAAAAATAAACACTATCATTTCATGTTGGAAGTGAGCTAAATGTTTAAAGGAAAAATAACATTGAATTTGAATGGCGCACAAAATCTTAAAGAGGCTAAGGATCAAAATGCTTTTTGCCAACTAAATGCAAGTCATACTGGCAGTTGTTGCAATACACCACAAACAGAGAGAATTCTTATTAATATAGGAGTACAGTTTGTTACAAATAGGCATCATTTGTTAACGGAAAATGTCACGTCCGAAACGCTGAATTGCAATGACCTGTCTCTGGAAATGATAACAAGAAAATGTGAAACCAAAAAGCATTATAGGTTGGACCTTGTCCTATAATAATATCAACCAAAAACTGGAATTCAATGCAGGGAAAAAATACAGCTTAGAAAAATAGAGGGAATTTGGGGTCCACCAAAAGTGCCAATTTTGACCACATAAATGCCACCAATCCAAAAGAAAAAGAGTAAGGAGGGTTTGTTTAAGCTAGCTGAGCTAGCCCCTATATAGGATAGTTTTACCCAGCAAAATATCTTTTAAATTCTTCATTGAATTAGTGAGATACAGATCATGAAGTGTCAAAACTGAAAGGTACACCACGGATTGTGAAAATGCATATGCGCAACATTCAACTGCAAATTTGACAGCGTAATCCTGGATGGTAAACAAAGCAGTAGCTACCACATTGATCAACGGAGACGCAAGCGTTTGTGACCTTGGTTAAGTATTTCATTGCATTTTCGGCATGTTACCTTAACAATTTCGACTGTTACTATTCATAGAATTGCTACTGTGGCTTACTACTGTCGCTGGAGGCATTTAGGAATTATAAGTACTTACTTCCTAAAAAGGAATTTTGAAAGCCATATTGGTCATCATTTTTTCCCATTTCAAAATATCTCGTCGAAGGGTACTTGATCGACACTAGTACGCACATAGTCGCAGTAATGTTGGGCAATATTTACGCAGCTTACTTAATGAGATGCATACATGCACACTGTGTCTTACACTGAACCGTAATACACGGCAGGGTATCTAATACACTGGCCACGATTCTTTTCTGCGGAAACTGTAGTACATTTACTCTGGTACCTGAAGATATCCACTGTGTTGTTACTCTCTGACAAGCTTGTTACCGTCTAGTGGATTCCTTTCTCAGACAAAATTAACCATAGGTGTGTTCACTGGGAGAACAACATCAAAACGCAATGTACAATTGGGTCCAAGGCTTGTGTTGACGCTGCCGTACTGAATTGCACTAACACACACATCATGCATATTATCTAAGAATAAATCCACCAACTACAATGTCAAATTTGTAATTGCAGTACTTACTTCCACATTTATGGAAAACGAAGCTTTAAAAAACGTTACTCAACCGATAATTTAGGCCTTAATCCATTACTTTTGAGGTATAACAGTCGATAAACGTAGAAGTTTGGAACAAATGATGCAAATTACTGAAATTCTAAAAGTTTCCTATGTGACCTCAGATTCATGCAGTTAAAAGAAAATGGCAACAAACTTGGTCAACTTGTATCGAAAATACTTATTTTAACACCAATGAACATGTTGGCTTATTATTTTAGCCTAATCTTTAATTAAGGTACATACCACTGTGAGGATCAGATGTGCGGTCCTGTTTCTGGATGTTGACCTGTGGTAAGAATTACAGCAAAGAATAGACAAAAACTCAAACAGCAATGTCGTACATTGTCTAATATGATATGCCGACGAGGTACGGACGCGGGGTCCCATATAGGCTAATAGAGTGGTCCTATAATTGAAGAAAACGTCATTCCGATGAAAGGGGTGATGGCCCGATTAAAGGCTGATTCAGAGAGTGTGAAATATATTTTTTTTTATGGAGTAAGAAAATAGTCATCGAGCACTAAAATAGAAACCTAAAATGCTAATTCCAAAGTTAGAGATGAATCGATTTCCGTTTTCACGCAGTACACCATTTTATGCCATATAATATGCCCGAGATACCGGTATAACAAAATTCCCGGATCCGGAATTATTAAACTAAGTTGTGATTTTCTATATGATTATGAAGGACTTCGATTTGAGCTTAGTTATTTCCAACCAGTGTAGTAGACTGTGGAAAGCATTATGTATATATTCCGAAAAACATATTTTGTTTTGTAAAACTGAGTGCGCCCGCATCAGAAATTCTGAGTCAGCCTTTAAGGATTGAAGTTTTTCATCTTGATGATGGCCTTCACTCCAAACCCGCGATCCTGTGTAGGTGGGGTCCACGATCAGATAGGGTTATTACTAGTTTATAGTTGAGCATCAAATTTAATCTTCAGCATCAAAGTTATATCGCTCCCCTAAATGTGTTGGAGTCCAATAATCTATTTATGCAGTTTAATTTGCTCAAAAAAAGTATTTTAACCTGCCTTTTTGGGTCACTTTCAACGAACTCGGCATTGACGCTAGCAGCCACTGTCGGAAGTGGCTATTACCGAGCTCGACACTCTGGGAGTACGGATTGGGCAAATCTGAGGCTAAAAATCAAATGCGTATGACACACAATGTGCTACGTGTATAATTGTGCGCACGTGTGTGAGAGGGGGGGATCCGCAAAGTATGAATCAAACACTAGCAATTGAGTAGATGAGGCCAAAGGAAAAGGATCAATACTGAACGTGATCATCAACTGTATGGAAATAAACCTTCATTTAATAACTTACATAATACATCGTTTTGCATTAAATAGCATTGCACGGTGTGTATGGAAACAGGTGTTTGTGGGGGGAGGTATGTATTAGAGAGCTGATGGTGTTCTATCAGATCTCAAGACAAAGTATTGTGAAAGCAATACGAAATGTAAAGTTATAAAATGGATTAGGAAAATAGTGTATCTTACTTATTACTAAGTGATTTGGTTGAACAAAACAAAAAACACATATGGATTTCGAACTTAAAAACTTCAATGAAGCATGGTTACAAGCCAATGGCTTTGCCACTACACACCATTTTTGTATTGTTTTTGGTTGTAAACTTCGCCTATTAAAATGACTATCAATCAGAGATGCATTCTGGGTAATCAACTGTCCTACCAAGAAGAATTAAAAAATACATATATGATTCTTTTTACTCTTCTGTGACCGATTGCAATTGCATCTAGTTCGATCGATTTGAAACTTCGGAGTTATTACTCTCTATTATGTCGTGTTACCGTTGTTGACCGAAATTTTAGCAAGCATAAAGCTTGAATTGGTCTTTAAACTGACGTTGAGATGACATAATCGGGAAGAGAATGCATAAGATTTTTTGATGTCTTCGTTTCATCGAGTTGTTTATCTCTGGTCTAGTGGAAGTTACTCTGTTTCTATTAATCCATTGTTAATGGGTTCGAATCCACTTCCATCGTGACAAATTACTGGTTTTTTTTTTAAATTTTTTTTTCTTGACTATCTATCTTTTCATATCTAACCCTATATCGCACCCTAGGGAGACACTGATCTTTGTATTTACTAATGAATACGTTAGGGATACATTTACTGTCTCCCTAACGTTTCCTTAGAATTGCGGTTTATCCCGTCAAAGGATCTGAATATTAATTTATGCAAATGAAGGGTACTCCACTCAGGATAACAAAGGATATGAATCTTAATTAATTTAAATAACTATAAGCTCATTATATGCTTTCACAAGGTAAAATGAGAAAAATACTGAATAGGTAGCGTTCTCTGATACCAAAATGGTTGACCACTTCCGGTAAAATCGCTTGGGGCTTTCTGGGGACGATTCTATAGCGATCGGCCATGGAACTTTAAAGATTTCCTTATTTTCTCATATATTTCTTATTAGGGTTGCATCATATTTGGGCATTGCGAACAACTCTCACTCTGCTGGCAGTCTAGTTCTGCAAAGCAAACTCCACATAATACATCTTTGTTGTCATTAGAATTATGCAAAAACACATGGAGTACCTTTCCCCTGTGTTACCAGCATGAGCAGATCATTTCAAAGAGCCAACTTTGCAGACGTACAAAATATCAAAACAATTTAATTCGAGTTGATATGTCCTTAATATAAATTACCAT
>JAMKCH010022190.1:0-20681 GCA_023653785.1 Ophioderma brevispina
ACTCTTATATTGTTCTCAACTGTAGTTCTGGAATCCTTTATCGTGAAGCTTCAAATAAATGATATTTTGTAGGGGCTGTGGTTTCTGAAGAGAGCTGGGAGCCTTTCACACCAATATCCATGCATTTTGCACAAATGAAAACTATGTCACCCAAAACTGCCCACCTTGAAACACATGGCCAAAAAAAAATATGAATTTTGATGGATTTTTTCGATTGGATCGGATTAGCAAATCGCCTGCTAATCCTTTAAGTTACCTACGGTTGCAATACTAGCGCTCTCCAGACGTGAAAAAGCTACGGTATTTTTTTTGGCATTGCTAGGGCGTTGCCACTGAGACGCTTCCCCTCAGAACACCAATTGCTTTATTGGCCCTCGGGAGAGATAGCCAAAAACCAAGGTGCTTATGTGTGAGACGTCCCTGCACCATAAACAGGTAGTTTCACGTCGCCATTTTGTATCCCCCGTCTGTTAATCATAAGTCAAACATTGTTTTTCCCTTGCACAGGGGGTGTCAATAATTCAAAAATCGACACCATTCAAAATGTCAATTTATGTTTTCAATACCCAGTAAACAATCCCAGACATTGTAAATACTGAAATGTTTGGACCTATGGAATCCCGGGGTAACCCAAACAACATAAACTGAAGCAAGAAACACATAAAGTAAATTTTCAGGCTACTTGTTCCCCCAAAAATGCATAAAAAATTTGGCGATTTCAAGTGGTTGTTATCAATCACGGCCTTAATAGGATAATAGATGACTCTGGAAACTCAGTACTTTTTATGTATTTATAATTGCCCTTTTATCCATACAAACATGTCTCTGAAACTATTTTCAATATCTTTTTCTTGGAATTGAAAGTGCATTTATAGTCAAGATCGAATTTGATACTTATCGCACTTCGGTTAGAAAAATGACTAATACTTTTTGGCCTATAATTGCCCACCTTCTAACCACAACTAAGTTCAGACCTATATGTAAGGTGAATAATACAACAAATTTGGCTGCACCAGCCGATCCCAGGGATCTAGGGTCGTTTAAATGTTCTACGCCATTACATGAAGAAAATCTGCTCGTGGCGCACGGTGGGCACATATAGGGCATATGCAGTGCTGCCCTAAGACTTTACACTTTTTCAAAGGGTAATTTCTTACAAAATTGCAGTTGACCATGTTGAACTTATGTAACATGTTCCTGAACTAAACAATAT
Organism: Ophioderma brevispina; assembly: GCA_023653785.1. Lineage (NCBI taxonomy): Eukaryota > Metazoa > Echinodermata > Ophiuroidea > Amphilepidida > Ophiodermatidae > Ophioderma > Ophioderma brevispina. Next base: position 1,214 of record JAMKCH010022190.1, read on the forward strand.
TGGCGTATATGGTGGAAACCGGCATTGAAATAAAGCTCAACTAAAGAAATGGCGCCAATTTAAAGAATATTGTCAAAAACTAGTTTCTCCAAACATAAGTCTATGAGTTGACAAATTGCGAGATGTAAATGCACATTAGGTCCAAACAAAACTGCACAGTTGATCAATGAATGATACTTGGAGATGTTATACTTTTAATTGACACATGACACAATTGAAGTGAAAGTACACACTTAAAATGGATATTAGCATAACATTACATTTGTTTGACCATGGCGGAATTTTAATATCAGGTGTCTTTGGTCATTCACTTTTACATCATTTGGGAGCCGTAGCAATGGTATGAAAAATACACCAAGCATTAAGCAATTATGTTGAAATATAGGGAAAAATAAGTTTCATTTCTAAAGACAAACTTTTTCAGTATCTGTTGTGATTTTATTTTTTAGGGTGCAAGTGATACCGACAGGTATGTTCAATATATCAAATCTAAACTATGGAAAAGAGTGTACTATTATTATTTTAGACTAGATAGTATTAGTCTAGAGATATTTTGATATTTGATACTTAAAGTATCAAATATTTTATCAGAGAAATGTTTGTTTTAAATGTTAATGATTTTGTTGCGAGCTCTGTGGTCCTTTACCATCTGCAAGAATTGCCCGATGAAAATCATTGCGGTATTGCTGTTGAAAACGGCTTCACTTCAACCATTTTTACACCCGATCTGAAAGCCTGGTTGCGGTTTAAAAAGCATAATGAACTGCAGTTTTTTTGTTTTAAAATATTTTTTTTTAAAATTGGTTTTAAAATATTTTACAATAGGTAAATTAGGTATCCAAAAAATGAGGGCGCATTTGGGCGGTTGGTTTATATTTTTGGGGACACCATGTATAGATCAAACGGTTAATCTGACAGCATAATTAGCAGCCAGATAGGATTAGCATCACAAAAAAAAACCTAGTACCAAATTTTATTACCAAACTCTCAACGCGTAAAGATGTTATTAATTACTATTGACCGATATCGAGAGGTTGTTTTTTTGGGACAACTGTATGGATTAAAATGGTTATCTGGACACATAAAGTTAATTCGGATTCAGTATAACAAAAAAAAACCCATAGTACCAAATTTTATGGCCAATCTCAACGAGTAGCAATGTTATTAATATTGACCGAAAATCGAGAAATTGGCCCAACTGTGCCTTGTGGAGAAATGTCTGTTTCTTCTTAAATTATATCTCACCCACCCCAACACAGGGTAAAAAAAATCTCATAACGTCCCACCTCCCCCTCTCCAAACAGTCCATCTCCACCTCTCCCAACATTCCAGCTCCCCCCTCCAACATTACCATCTTCCCCCTCTCCCAACATTTCATCTTCCCCCTTCCCAACATTCCATCTTCCCCCTCTCCCAACATACCACCTTCTCCTCTAAACATCCAACCTTCCCCTTTACCAACGTTCTCAACTTGCCCCTCTACCAACATCCAACCTTTCCCCTCTCCCATCCAACCTTCCCCACTCTACAAACATCTACCTTCCAGTGAGATTTTTCCAGTCAGATTGCACACAATCTACGCAATGAAGGAACTGTACAATCTCACAAGGTGGAAGCATTGCGTCGTCCCAGCAGATATGACCAGACGTGCTCAGACTCCCAAAATTTGGAGATTTGATGATTCCCCGTCTACCAACATCCTACCTTCCCCCTCTATTAACATCCCACCTTCCCCTCCCCACACCTCCATGTCCCTCCACAAACAGCCCACGTTTCTCGCCAAAACCCCACCGTCTTCTACCAAGATCACTTTCACACTGAAGACTTTGAATTCTGCACGCACCAAATTGCAATGCTGCAATCGTACAGATTGCATCTTTGAGGTCGCTACGCTCTCTTGAGATGGCATTCCTACAAAGGAGGCCAAGCCTCAAAATAACGGGCGCAAGGGCGCAATTTGCGCCAGTAAAGCCTCCAAATGCGACATAGGGACGGCGAAAAAAAAAAAAAAAACAGTGCAGGGCACAATGACATTGTAAAAATGCGCCAGTGAGCTGAAATATTCAACAGGGAAAACTATAAAAATTGTCCATGATTATTTATAGTTGCGATTGATAATTGTATCAACCTTGTCTTTGGGTATTCCAGTGGTGTATTTTTGCTACGCGTTCCGGTCCCGTCTCAAGCTGAGTGAGATGATCGTAGTAATATTTTTCATTAAACCTGTACTGAGGAATAACATGAAGTGATTATGGCGGAATCAATGGTGTACTGGATCGATCGGGTACTTATAATTTGACCATTATAATTGAGTAATCGGTTCGGAATCGTGTGGTCGGGAAAGAAAACTGACATTTGCCGATTACACTTGCCGATGAAACGATTGCTAGCAGTGCTAGAAAGGAGTAATTTCGTAAAAAAAGGTGTCGCTTTCATGATACAAAACATTAAAATTACTGTACCTACAATTGTTAGATAAAAGCCTGAACAAATGTTATCGGAACATCAACGGACATAAATGAATATATTATATAATTAACCAATCAAGGGCACGTCTTCGCATATTGACAACGTATTGACCGTGCCCCACGCCTATTTTGTAGCACGGCTTACGGGTCAAGACAAAATGACAAAAAATGGTTGTCAATTTGAAGGTGGGCGGCGAGCGCCGGCGGGTTAGCAATTTTGAAAGGAAAACGCTACGTTTAGAAATTTACGATAGTTCAGTTCAGAATATTTCATTTCACAGGAAAAAGTTTCGTGCACATTTCAATCATTTTATTCCATATTTTCTGGTTTCGTTACAAATATACGCCGCAGTCTAAGCTTAAATCTAAAGTTAGATGCACGGTCCCAGATACACAAATGCGCGTTCTTGAGAGGTAGAGTAGCCGAATTCGATCACCATCGATAGGTGTGTTGGTGTATCCTTGGTGTACATGGCTGGTTGACTCGACAAAAAAAGGGTGGGTTTGGCAACTTCTGGTACAAAGGTGTTTTCATAAAAGGGTGGGTTAAAAATAAAGTCACAGTGTAAATGATGAAACTCATGAATTGTGAACTAGGAATGTATTTAAATTTATTCACTACTTATGTCATATGTAAAAACGGGGGCCCACTGACTTGTTAGTTGGAGTTGATTGTGCATTTGCATCACAATTTAACAACTTCTTTCACAAGAATAAGCATCTGATGGTATTGTGTAGACAAAAATGGAGGAGCTTGAAATGTTAGGGATATGGGCAGGGGTGGGGGTACAAGAGTCGGTGGAATAAAAAGTGTGCTGTGTTAAAAAGGGTGGGGTACAAGATGAGGCTGCTGGTAAAAAAGGGTGCCGTTTGGTAAAAGGGTGGGACCAGAGGCTGCTGGAAGGGTGCCTTTGGTTCAAAAGGGGGGCAAGGGTTGGGTTGGGACCCCACTCCACACAGTGAGGTGTGCGCAGGTGTAAAGAAATTAAAAGTTTTGGCTGCAAATAGTATGCATTTAACTTAGTGATAAACGTTCTTTTCTTATGCTATAAATAGTTATTAAAATACTTGAAAATATTGCAATTCGTAATAAAATTAATCATATATATTTGCAACATTGCATGTGTAAATATAACAATTATAATTAGGTCTTCAAACATTCAGATTCAGATGAACACAATGGTACATTGGACCCATGGTAACCAATAACCATTGCTGTACACTGTACACCCTCATGCCTGTAAAGTCACTACGGCACCTATAACTGAGTAGATAGGGGTTACGGTCATAGAAATTAGCCTCCGCTCAGGTGTGCTTTAGTGACTGCCGGGACCAATAATAGATCCGCAGGATGTAGTGATAGGAGGCGTAAGTCACAAGAACACTGGATTTTTAACCCTGTTCAAAAAAATATTAAGGCGGGCCCATGGACGGTCCAAATAAAGCCTGAGATGTGATAATGTAAGTAAGCTTACGTAAAGTAAATGTGTATCCACAAATATGTATAGTGTGAAATTGTTACGATTAAGGTAAGGTTAATGATAACAGGACTTGAAAGTAAAATAAAGTATCGTAGACTATTGTTATTTGTTTTTTGGAAATTGCCCTGGTTTCTCAGGAAATTGCCCTGGTTCCTGCCTATTCCCAGGGAACAGGAGCAACGTTTTTAAACAAAATGCCCCGGGTTGCCGAGGCTTATTTTGAGGCTTGCAAAGGAGACTATATGGGGTTGCCTTTCAGTGTCTAATGGGAATGGTAGAATTGCCGGAGGAAGTCTTGGAATAATCGATGTGGAAACACTTCCAGTGGATTTTTCCACGGTCAGAAGATTGCACACAATCTACGCAATTTAAAAGGAACTCAATCTCACAAGTGTGAGCATTGGTCGTCCCGCAGATCGGACAAGGACTTGCTCAGCTCCCAATTTGGAAATTGATTGATTCCCCGTATACCAACATTCTACCTTCCCCCTTCATTAATCCCACCTTTCCCCTACCCCAACACCTCAACGTTCCCTCCCCCAAAGCCCACGTATTCCTCACAAAACCCCACGTCTTCCTCCAAAAAAACCACACATGTCTAATAACAAAACACCCCACCTGTATTCCTCCAACAACCAAATGACTCCTCCCCAAACCACCCCATCTGTTTTTCTCCCCACACCCCAACCTATCCCCTCCCCATCACCACCACCTTCCCCTCTCCCAAATATCACATTCCCTATTTAGCAACAGCCATTGTCCCCTATTTTCAACGTCCCACCTCCCCCTCTCCACATTCCATCTTCCCCCTCTCCACAAACATCCACCTTTCCACTCTATAACATCCCACCTTACCCCCTCCCCAACACAGTCTTCTCCCCCAACATACCATCTTCCCCTCTTCAGCATCCCACTGTCCTTCCACCAGCATCCACCTGTCCTTCCCCAGCATCCACCTGTCCTTCCCCAGCATCCCACATGTCTCCCCTACCTCCCATCTACCCCTCCCAACCGCCCACTCCATCAAACAGTTTACCTGTCCCCTCCCCAACACCCACCCACACTCTCCTTCCCAACCCAACCTACTGTCCCCTACTCAAACACCCCACCTGTCCCCTCCCCAACACCCAACTGACCCCCTCCCCGACACCCTCTTGTACCCCACTCCCCGAACCCCATATGTCCCCCTCCGACACCCCATCTGGCCCACTCCCCAACACCCCACGTCCCTCCCGACACCCCACCTGTCCTTCCCAACACCCTACCTGTACACTCCTCAACACCCCACCTTGTCCCTCCCCAACACCCAACCTGACCCCCACCACCGCCACCCCATCTGTCCCCCTCCCCGACACCCCTCTTGTCCCCCTCCACAAACCCACCTGTCCCCTCCCCAACATACCCACCCAAAGGAGCATACTGCAATCAGGGTCTGATCAGAATACTTTGCATCAATGCTATGCCTTCGCCGTTCACAATAAAATGCATGCCGCATTGTCGTGAACTCTCAGCAAATTCCCAAGTTTTCTTACTTCTAGAAGCCAAAAACGGCTCCAAACGGCCAAATTACGCCCGACTTTGGGAGATCAATTTGGAATTTGGGGGGCATCCCACTCCTACCCATCCCAAAATTTCAACATACGATAAGAAATTGTCCTCATTAAAAAACACATAGGACATGGAGTCCTTGGCCCTCATAGCTATAAACTCATAGTGCGGCTAGCGCCGAGGGTTAAAAAATTGGCTATACATATTTTCTGTCACCAATACCCACATCCGGGCCCAGAGGCCATATAATTCTGTATTTCCTAATTTTTTACCATCTCCCTATAAATCCCTATAAACTTCCAAAAATCCCTATCTCTATATTTCTTTCTCAACAGAAATCAGCTTGATGTTTGACCGTTTTTTCCTTCACAGAATTGATCATATTGCCTTTCAGAGCTTTTTAGGTCCAAATGTTCATTATTATACAAGGTGATTTTAAAGCAAGCAACTACAAAATTGGGATCATTATAAAAAAGATACCCATTCATGAGGTTTTGCTAAAATGTGATTTTCTAAAGGAATTTTTTGGGCCTCAGCCACAAGCCTCCAGAGACCTTGGCTTTTTAAATTTAAAACCATGTTTTGAGGGCAAGTTTTAGGGAAAATGATGACTCTTGGACCAAAAGGTCATATTAGCTAACACACATTTGGTATGATATGTGGTCAAAGGTCAAGGTCACATCTGTGAAATATTCTCACAATTGCACTGTTTTGCAAACAAGTTCACATCTTCTCTTATTGATACACATGACGGATTAACTTCATACCTTGTAAAAAGAATCAGGGCCAAAGTTCACAGGGGTATAACAAGATTGAATCTCTTGACCTTTAATTTGGGTAAACTTGACATTCTTATGATTACAGATAGGTGCTATGACCATCAAACTTGCTAAAAAAAACAACCCAAAACTCATTAAAATCTAGAAATGCCACCAATTAAAGAACCACATGCTAAGGACTTGGGAGTGCTCAAGATTACCTTGAATGACCCATTTTGAGAAAAGTTTTTTATGCAAACTTCTTGGTAAGGATACATTGGTGTACAATGGATTCAAGCACTGAAATTGACACATAGTTGGTACATAAAAACAAGTTTGATAAGATAGAAGGAAATAGCATGAAACTATAATTACCACTTCTAAAATACACAACTATTTGTGCTACCAGATGATTGCAGGAATGCACAGGCACAATTTTTGACTGTGAAGTGTGAGGTTTGCCAATGTATACCCAAAATGAATAATTTCAAAAAACCTTCAGAAAACATATTGCAAGTCATTTTCACACAAAACAACATGCACCCTCTTGACCATGTATTTTGTTCCAGGGTCAAAATAGGTAAAAAATTCAGTGACTTTGTGCTTGAAATACACTCTTCAGGAAACCCAGATTCCGCCAAACAAATGCAAGTAGGGATAGGATAAAGTCAGAAAGCATAATTTCCCCATTTAAATTAACTTACACACAACATGGGAGTATTACTAATAAAATCAATACGGCAGAACAGTGCACATGTTTGCCACATTAAAGGCTTGCCAGTGTCAAAGTAAAAATATAATAAGACATTAAAGCGTAAGATGATTCATGTTTATGCAAGAATAATGTGTCTGACGCAAGTAAAAACATGAATAAATGGGCGAGGCCGAAGCTGTTCCATGTTTTTACTGCCGAGGACCCATTATCGGCATAAACATGGACATTGAACTCTGTATTCTATTCTATTACCAAATAAAATAACATAATAACCGGAAAACTGACCTAATTTCTTAATAAAAACGTAACAGTTGTTTACGTTTTTACAGCGAGCACCCTGGCTTTTCCGCTAAAATGTCGCGTCGCACACCATAGTGGTGGTGGAACACACGCCGAAAAGAATGTGCGCTTTTCATCACGCATTAAGGCGTAATCGAGACCCATTATGGCAGAATAATGGGCAGTATAATGGGCAGTAAACTAACCCAAGCACGGAGCCATGCTTTGAATAATGGGCAGCAGAGGTAATAGAATTTTTGTTTTTATCCCTATATTTTCCCTATATTCTTGTTTTATTTGCACTATATTTAGCCCTATATTTTTGCAAGGGTTCACTTGTAGCCCTGCCACTTTGCCAAATTCCCCAACCTTTTTGGGAGTGGTTGAATTTAGAAAAAAAGTCAACCTTTGAAGACCCTTCTCCTAAAAAAATCCTGGTCATAGGCCTGCCCTAGCCACATCACTCCACAAACACAATTTATTATTATTATCTCTGTACACATAGATGATAAAGCTTAAATATTAGTTGTATGTGAAAATTTAAAACCTAAACTAAAATTTTTTAAAATTGTCTTCCTTCAGGGTATGTACACTATGGCATCGAATGGCCAAGGAACAGTGCTTGTGGAAGAGGGTAATAATTAGTGGAATGAATCTGTGTCATAAGATTCGGCTTTCTACGATGTTGTTTTTTAACACCTACATAGGTAGCTCCCTTCAGACACTGTATATTTCAGACGTAGACAATACTTTGTTGAAATACATCAAGTCCAATTGCCCTAAGCTCTCAAACTTAACACTGGGGGAGACTGACATGAAATTCTGTGATTTGTCTTTACTGCCTTCTTCATTGACATTCTTGTACTTCTACATTGATGGAGCAAATGCAGAAGGACCATACCCATCAAATTGGTATGTTTCGTTTACCCAAGATCACTTTCCACACTTGAAGACTTTGAAATTCTGGCACGCACCAAATTGCAATGCTGCAATCGTACAGATTGCATCTTTGAGGTCGCTACGCTCTCTTGAGATGGCATTCCTACAAGGAGCCCTATCTGGGGTTGCCTTCAGTGCTCTAATGGGAATGGTAGACTTGGAGAGTCTTGGAATAATCGATGTGGAAACACTTCCAGTGGATTTTTCCAGTCAGATTGCACACAATCTACGCAATTTAAAGGAACTCAATCTCACAAGGTGTGAAGCATTGGTCGTCCCAGCAGATCTGACCAGACTTGCTCAGCTCCCAAATTTGGAGAATTTGATGATTCCGTCTAAATCAAGAAGTTTTATAAAAGCCTTAATCAGAGCAATACCAACCATGGTGAAGCTGAGGAAAGTAGAAATTGATGAGGTTGACTATTATGAAGACTATGCTCCAAAAATTCTTGCTCAGATGCTTGCATTCCTGAAACAAATTAGACCAGATGTCATAATTGAATTCCGAGGTGTGAAAGTGGGCAGAGAAGATAATGAATATTTTAGTAAATTTGAACCTTATGAATCTGATAATAGTGAGAGTAGTGGTGATAATGATATGTGAGGAGAAACACTTAAAAATGTTTGAGTCTCCTCAATAGAGGATAAACTTGAATCATATTTGACTTTGAGGTATCCTGCCCATTTACAACATTTTAATTTTCTTTCTAAATATTATACTAGTGTGTGAATCAAAACAAATTGTGCAAGCATTAAAGATGATGTTGACCTTAATGCAATCACAAGATCATAGATTTGTTGTTGATTTTATAAAACACATACTTTCATGTGTTGAAAAAGTGAAAGAAATCGACTGAAAAATAAGCTAGATATGGCAGGTTTTGTAAGCACACCCCTTTTTCTCTATTCCTATGGGATTTACACAATTAAACTTGTCTTTGTGAGAATGTACATGTACAATATCATGATGCCCTGGTCAACTTAATGCTATTATTTTCTTGATTATTTCAACTACGGATTAATAAATGAATCTATTTATACCAATCTGCCAACTGATATGACAAATCCAAGCACCAAATCACCTGTTGCAGAGAAAGAAAACAAGATCTTCCCATTGTTTAGGATATTGCTAAGATAAGAGTTTAGTCCCTTATTGGCATAGCCTCTATCTATAATACCTGGATTACAGTAGTAGTGTTGAAAACCCTTTTCATTTACACATCAGAATTAATTGGGTGAGATTTTTTGTGTGAACCACAGATATAGAAAAGGAGATCCCGGTCTGGCCGCCATTGTTTGTCCGGCATGGACGCGCTATTGGGGGTATTCGTAAATGTTCGCAAATGCACTTTACGCGTCTCGGAATCTTTCGTTAGCGTATGCGTTGGCAGAGTCTTCAGCGTTAACTTGCAAACGTGTGTCTGTGGTACGCACCCGCATACATTCGTTATATTATTTTTCACCGTTTCCTGGCGCCTTTGTATTTTGCATGTCGACAAAAAAGCATTGATTGTTTATTTTTATGATAATTATCAAAGAATATAGAGTTCACACTGTAGAGAAGCTGTGATTGTGCGAGGCTTGACCCGGCTTCAGTCTGGGTTGTCGACATGCTTTTTACATAATCAGCGGTCTTTTTCTTGTCTAGAGTCAGAGCTAATTTAAGTTTGGATAGGGAAAGTGATATGAAGGGGGAAAAGTTACAAAACTAAGTTATGTCAGCAATCCTCATAAGTGTAAAGCACAAAAAACACTCGGCAAGTTGAGGTCATCAAAGTAAAAAAGGGAACCGGATTTAGCGACATGCACTGTTGACGTCCATTCTGCCACAAAATACGGTAAAAAGCGTCAGTATATTGTAAAAAGAATTAAATAATAAAGACACTAAAATGTATATGTATTCGTTATAGTTATTACAGAGTTTTGAGAACGTGTTGAGATTGAAAACAAAACACTGACGCCCCACTAATGTAGACCTTTTTTAACATTGGTACCCGTACAAATTTACAGTTTGTTGTAAAAATCTACAATCAAAACCGGGTATAAACCTGGAACTGGCATTACCGTTTTTGTTGACAGAATGGATGACTGTATTATAACGTGAATTTACATTTTTTACTGTAAACTGTATTAGCAATTCACAAAGATAATTTGATATTGACATTTTAAAATGAATAGGCCTGAAAATCTTAACCATAAAATACACTTGCTGTATTTCCACTACCTGCAAAATAAGATATTCTATAGCCTTTTTATACTCTGTGACGGTAAAATTCAGGTAATTTTAACACTGTATGACTACCGTCTAAGGATTGAGTTTCTTTTCAAATAATAAGGCCCTCATGATAAAAACATTTATTGAAGTTAGGTGAACCAACAATTTCCTTCATAAATGGTAGGGCTGACTCCCCCAACTGTTACTTTTGTAAGGATTTCCAGAATCCATTGTTCATTTCTTTTGTGAATGTGAAAAGGTTTCCAATCTGTGGGATGAATTATGTTTTTTAAGTTAAATTTCTGTTTCTGGGGAGTCTTTACTTTCTCCAATTTTGAGAAAATTGTTTTGCGTTCTTGACACTTCCGAACATGATACTGCAATTTCTTTTTCTTTTTTCTTTGCTTGAAGTTTTATATCCACAGTGTATTTTCAAGAACTGAACCCAATTTTAACGCCTTTCTGAATTTGGTCAAAATAAAAGGAACACGGAATACAAAATTGCCTGAAAAAATGGGAAATTAAAAATATACAGTTTAAAAAGTGGACCCTGACCTTGATTGATTTTCGTTATTGCCTTAATTAAAATTGGGATTAGGCCTTCCATGACTTCTTAATTTTGAAGCTTTTTGTGTGTGAGGTGTGTTTCTGGGTGGTTTGTAATGAGTTGTCTTTTGGGTGTCTTGTTTTTGTCTTGTTCTTTGTTGTTGTGTCTGTTTGTTTTTTCATTCATAATCCTGTGCCAAACTTTCCCCAAACCCATCTTAAATCATTACCTCCTTGCTCACCCATCTTTGATAGGCTGTGTGCTCCAAGATTTACTGTATCATTTTCGCCTTTTCTGGCTCATGATCTGGTCTGTTCTCAGAGCTGTTCCCATTTTCTGGTTCTTAGTGTTCCCGTCTTTTCCAGATTCCATTTTGGGGTTTGTGTGACACATTATCCTTGGCTGTTGCTTTCTTCGTTGAGATTTGGGCTAAGACTATTTTTATTATTCCTTGACAATTGATAACCTAGATTCAATAGTTTTAAGCTTGTGAGTAGAAGGGTTTGGTGGAACATATCTGTATGTTTTTGCCTCCAACCACCAAACTAAGTACAGGTAAAAAAAAAAAAAAAAAAAAAGAGAAACTTTCTGACATGTCTCATATTATTTCAAATTACATACAAAGCTTTAACAGCCCGTGACACTCCCCAAATCAAGAGAGCCGTTTTAAAACTGTATAAAAAACAAAAAAGTATTGGATTACGGAAATACCCCATACATAGAGTAGATAGCTGTTTTAATATAGTCAAGCCATTTTATTTTCAAATTTATAGTCCTATTTTGGCTCTTAAGTGCAGTGTGAACCTTGAGTTCCGAGTATCTATTTCGTTTTGGAACTTTGCAATATTGATTATTGTATGTAAAAGTAACATTCTCGAATAAAATTGGACGATGAACCCGATGATGGCATCAAATTTAATGTTAAACTTCCGTATTTGATAAAAATACTAAAAAAACCGATTTGCCCCAAAATGTTTCATAAGCCTACAAAACAATTTGAATTTTCATGATTCTTATTTAATTTTTGAACCAAACAATTTTCCTAGGAACGGTTTTTTCATTTTTTAAAAATAGAGCTTACTTTTCGAAATATAAGGAAAAATGTCAAAAAGTTGATTTTACTTTTCTTATCCAAAATTTGAGTATATATTGAGAATATCTTTAGTTAGAATCGAAAAATGAAAAAATGAGAAACGTCCCCTAGGAAAAACGTAGGAAAGTTAAACCCTTGCCTTTTTACTTTCGGTATTTTCTGACTTTACTTGTCTGAAATTTGCCAAATTTTGCGAAAATTGAACATTGAGAAAATCCGTTTTAGTAAAAAAGTGACTTTTGCACGCCATTTCAAGCCGTCCTCTTTCCAATACCTTTATCTTTTGGAACTTCAAAATTGAGTTATGTTGTGAAGTGATAAAATACATCTTATGCACTATTGAATCAAACATATTTTGTCGCACTCCAGAAATTAGAAGAATTGGAAATTTCATCTGGTCTATTAAATTAGCGCTTTGTTACATTTTCAAATCATTATTTTTTCGTTTTTTTGCCAAGATGCGTTCGCGCAAAAGTACATTAAAATAAAAACGCGCACCCTTCTTAACGCGCAAAAATTAACCGCGCGACGCGATGGTTGCGCCTTGCGCCTGACGGCGTGAAATTGGCTTAAATTCCCGCCGTTTAGACCAAAAAAAAAAAAAAAAGCGGTTTTTTGTACTTAATTTTATGTTCAATAGCTGTTTTAAAATCGGCAAAATACAGTCCTCAGGAATTGTCTGCAGTGGATAACCTTTGCTTGGTAACTATAGAACCCAGTTTGATGTTTAATGGTGGCAAAATCAGAAATCGTGTAAAACAAAAGCACCATGGTTGAACACTGCCCTTAACTGGGAGTCTATAGCATCTAGTAATAATATTGTTGTTCTACGTGAAAAACAGAGATTGCAATCACAAAATAAACACCGACGGGTCGGCTCCGTAAATGTAAATATATGTATTTACCCTCAATTTTAAGCATTGTATACACCATTTTTGTTTTTTTAATACCCAAATGCGGTACGTCCTTTACAGGGTTGCTCTGCTGGGGGCGATTGTTAATGGGCCTATTCTGTTTAAGATATATTTTTGGGAAAAAAATCTCCAAAGCTCTGTTGGCAAAGTGGGCTATAATATATACACATAACCTTTTAGAATTATCATTTTTCATTTTTAAATGTGGTGACCCAATCGACAACATCGCCCCCCCCCCATTACACACACCCCACCACACATTTACTCTATCAAAATTTAGATTTCGTGGATCACAATGAAATTTAAGTCTTGGAAATGTTTTCTTTTGCACCGTGATGAACAAAACGCCTTCAAATGTGGTCGACCACATTAAAACACCACTGGCCAATTTAATTCACCTTTTTGTACTATTATTCAAACCACCGTACCGATTTAATTCAAATTTGTATCCGATGTTTTTGGTGACATGTTAGGGAGAAAACATTTTTTTCATAAAAATAAAAAATTGGTTTTTATTTAATGATTCCCCATACATACCCAACATATAAATGATCAACAATTACAATTAGGAAATTATTCCTCATGGCCCACACCACCGCCCACTCTACCCATTACAAATGTGATCGGAAGGCGTGATTTTAACACCGCGAACACCTTTCGATCTTTGTGCCATGCCAAATCTTTATGCAACCACTGCCGGTTGCGTAAGCTAAGACGCTTCACGTTAATACGCACAGAACTGCGTTTGTTCCTTTTTGCGTGATTCTCGGTAAAAACACGAATACCCCCAATAGCGCGTATTCGTGACAAAGATTTTGTCAGGCCGGTATAGGCAGACAGGAATCTCCTTTTTCCTATATCTGTGGTGTGAACATTCATTCCTTTTTCATGATCAATATGAGATTATGACTGTTCATAGAAACAATTAACAATTAGCGGGGTCCCATCATTACTTTCATAATGCCATACCCCGTATATCTCACATTACTAATATTTGCTTAATGTGAATCCATTGGAATGAAGGAAAGGAGGTATGCTTACAAAATTTTGTCATTTCGGGCTTATTTTTCAGTCAATTTCTTTCATTTATTCAACACTTGGGAGTATATTTAGATTTGCTTTATTAAAAGACAACCAATCAGAATGATTCGTGAATTCATCAAGGTTAAACTCATCTGAACCCCTTGACAATTTTTTTTTGATTCACGTATTATAGAAGCTCAGAGAAACTGGCGAGCACAGAATTAAAAAAAAGACAAAAAGTACACGGTCTCGAACCCGGACCTCTCGCTATCTAGGCGCTGAGAATTACCACTGCTGGGCCACAGCGACTGTGTTTCCTTGATACCAAGAAACGAGCACTAATGTATTTCCGTCTTTATTTCAGAGATTATTCCACGTAAACACAGTCCTCTGGCCCAGTGGTAATTCTCACGCTAGATACGAGAGGTCCGGGTTCGAGACCGTGTATTTTTCGTCTTTATTTATTCTGTGTTAGCCAGTTTTTCTCCGAGCTCTATTAATAGTTCTCAGTTAATTCTCGATTGTGTCATTATTTTATTTTCTTTCTGTGAAAGAAGGTATTTGCCAGCATACTTTAATTCCAAAATTTAATAAAAGATGAGTATACATTTTAATGTGAGTATAGTAATTGTGTGCATTTAAACTTGTCTTTATATAGATTAGTGATTACATTACAAATAATTTCCGGGAATTTGTAAACCAGGACGCATTTATACTAATGAGCTCATGAGTGATCAAGAGTGGTGGATGTGTGTTGGGTGAGTGTGTGATTTAAAGATTGAGTGAGTGTGTGTGTTTTTGTCTAGATAATTTTGCAAGTTCATCTGCAAATTGGTATGGCTTTTCAGGGGTTTGGAATTGGGTGGAGTAGTGGGGGTGTGCTGTGGATTAGTTGTACCACACCGTTAGTCCTAGTCCTGCAGCAGGCCCATATATGACCTTGCCAAATACTCGTACACAATGTTTGATGGTTTCTAGCATCATTGATCTTCCTTACTCCCCCTTAGATCCTTTACACCCGATCCATATTTCCCCCCATAAGTATCCCTCACTATCAACATTTTACATGGCTATTGATATACTCCCTTCCCTACATCCATGTAGTGACGAGCATAGCATTTGATGGTGCACCAATATAAAACCGCGTTTCGTATGCTGGTTCAAAGCGAAACAGCTTTTTACACATGTGCACAGAGATGGCATTAAAAGGTGTGTCAAGTTATTACATCACTGCAAGAGGAAAGAAAAAAATGACATAGCTTGAAGAATTGAACAACTATGTTGAGAAGGTCTGTTATCTAAGAAGTTTCTTCAGAAAGGATTACTGTACCATTTTTAAGCCGACTGTGTTAAAATTGTCATAAATAAATCTTTTTTAAACCTATAGGGACCAGGTGACATGTATTACACCTTTTACCTTATGAAACCATTTACAATTTAAACATGTTATTTTTCCCCCTTCCCTATCACAAATGCTTTCAAGGATGACAAAGTTGCATTAAGATCGGGAATCAGCAGGTCAATGTACCTAGAGGACCATCAAAAACATTTTGTGCATCTGTGCAATTGCCTGTGGCTTTTATATACCGCGCACTATTCGTTCCAGTCCATGTGCTGTTATATGTCCTTCGTACCTTAAGGGGAACATGTGGTGCAGTTGGATCAGTGCTCACCTCATAAGCATGAGGTAACGGTAGTGGGTTTTCAAGCCCTGCTGTTGCCAATGTGTCGTGTACTTGGGCAAGGAACTTACCTCGCTTGCTCCTCTCTCACCCAGGAGTATAAATGGCGGTTACGGGCATATTGATGGGAAGAAAACTCGCTGGGCGGGAGGAGTGGCGAACCTCCACAGCAACATTAAAATTAGGATCTGGGCCCAAATGCCAGAGACAATGGGGGCCAATCTGCTTGCCGGCATAACATTTGCATTACCTTACTGATCTGAGTATAGTCTCCACATGTTTTGATTATAATCCCACTCCCAGTTTAAAAGAATCTGAAGATTAGCAGAAAATCCTATTATAATCCCGCCATAAGGTCTTTACGGAAAATTCACCAGATTGTATTCATTTTTTGTTACAATCATTACTGTTGGTAGGTCCTGTCTTTAGTTCATTTACACATCTTTGTTGATCATACACCTTATTTGACAACGTAAAATATCTGGAAAAGTTTAGCTCTGAAAGCCTGACCATTGTTTGATGCTTGTGTGTTTTATGTCATTCACGATTCATCCACCCACTAAATTCAAGCTAATTTCAGGTTAAAACGGGTGGGGGACTATACTATAAGGGTCAGTAATTTTTTTCAAAATTTTAACCTGTATATAATTAATTGTGGACTCTATTTAAATCTGTCTTTGAAAAAAAAAAGAAAAAATATGTTGTACTTTAGTACATAGTGCAAGAATAGAACACTGCCTTTGATGGATAACCCCCCAATTTTTGCCTGTGATAAGGCACCTTGGCAGGGTATTGACTGATTTTTTACCTCATCCCTGACTTATTTTATTCATTGTACAAGATTATAATGATAAGGCCAATAGAGACTAGTCCTTGATCAGGTTGTCTGCTAGAACTGACAAACTTTTTATTTTTCACACTGGACTGCATAATTAACATTCTTCTCAATTATTTTTGAACTCAGGTTTGAATCGGTGCTTTAGCATTTTTATGGGCTATCCTGTCTGGAGAAAGATTAAAGCAATAATACGCCATTTTTCATTTCCATAAGAATGCTTAGTTTGTGGTCTCCTAACGTTGAAGGTGACATCACTGCACCTTATTTGCAAACACTGCAGCCATGAACCGAGCAACACTATGCTTGAAATCATAGCATGAAAATCACATGAATAAAGGAGGCCATAAGTGTAAGAGACAGTCCTTGTATCCCTGACATCCCCTTCAACTTGAGTGAAACAAACTAGAGACAACTGATATGTTTTTGTTTAAGAGAATTTGCATATTTCTCTGGGTATCACATGATGAATAAGCCCTTTGGCAATTTTTCAGATTCAAGCATGATTTGGGTAAATCCGACAATTTTTTTGAGATAAACAAAACTAGCTACTGGTACCATTTCAATGGGTGGAGCTGTGACGTTTTCACAAACTTAACTTCAGCAATAACAAGCACATGTTTTGAATAAGCGTCCTAATTTTCAAAATTTGATATGTTTTGCACATTTATGTTGGTAATTGTCTAGGAAACTATACCTGCGAACGAGAATGCTCAAAAACGCATATTTATCATAAAATAAGCGATTTTGTAATTAAAATGGATCACAGATTTACTTGGCAAAGCTGGAAAGCTTATTTTATGTCCATCCATGATGAAATAATGCCACCTCAAGAAAATGATCTCTAACATGACTTGCCTTAACCAATAAAACAACTATGCAGAGGCGTAGACACTACATGGCGCTATTTTTCCCGGCTATTTTTTTCATATTGGAAGCCGTTTCTAACAGCCCGTTGAATTATTTGGAGATCTCCGACCTTAATTATTATCATACAAAATTCCTTCATTTGCCACACATAACATTTTCAAGCTAACCATTCACCTGTATAGTTTACTAGCCAGTTACCAATGCAACCATGTAAAAATCTCAAATTTTTTGGAAATGGGGGCGCTTTTCAACAAATGTGCTATTATTGCTTTGAAATCAGGGTTTCTAAACAGGTTTGTCTTTGTCCATGTTGATATGTCATATTCAACTGTATTTAATATGTCAGAGGATTGGGGCACAGGTGGAAATGGGGTACAGACTTTTTTCTATTGATTGATTTTTGTCATGATGACCTAAGCTAAAATTTCTGGAGGTGTGCAAAATTTCGTGCAGTGCCATTTTTTAGAATCCAATATGACCGCTATCACTCCTCAAATCATTCAAATGTGCCATAATTTTATGCACTAGATCCGGGTTTTAAGGCACGAAGAATCTTTTGGACCGGTTATTGACGTGATTTGATCACACATTACCATCAAATCCAATATGGCCACCCTAAAACCCAATATGCCTGAAATCATTCAAGTGACCAAAACTCATCAAGTATTTGTGATTAGCGGCATAATCTGAGATCTATACCCAGTAGGAACTCATATCTTGACCATTTCACGTGTGTTAACAAGTTACCAATCAAGATGGAGCCAATATGGCTTGCTTTAAGATCTTTACAAACCTACGAAGTGTAATATAGTCATCAAATTACTGGCCGTCATTTGAATTTTAAGTATGGTGTCAAAACAAATAACCAGGATACGGTTATTAATGCTCAACGACATAATCTCATAGTAATTTAAACTTTAATAATCATTTTGGGTTTGTTTGAATAAATACAATACAGATCTATCGTAATTTATTAGTTTTTAAGAAGGTAAAAAGGCAACCACATTGGCCCACATCTTAACATTTTTGCATGTTAAAGAAACAGAAATTCCAGATAAGAATGTCAAATGGTCAAAAACTTATCCCATTTACCTATTTACACCTTTATAATAATAATTAGTTGCTGTAACTACATATAATACACATATAATTAGGTGTTACTATTTTAAGGCGGCTGTATTGGCTGCCATCTTGATTTTTGAAAAGTCAATTACAGAGAAATGCCAAATAAGGGTTCCTAGTGATCAAATACATGTATCTCTTAAGTGAAAGCATAACGCATGCATATAGACACTGGATTAAAAACCTCTAAACTGCAAAATGTGCAGACTTGACGTGTCCGGATGCGTTAGAAATGCATTCTAGAGGTGTTAAAGTAACACTTTCAGAGAATGGTGATCAATTGAACAGATTTGAACACCTGCAGAACATATTTTAGGTGTTCAGCATGTTCAAGTAGCGTAAATAGGTTTAATGGAGGTGTTAAGATCATTTTAAAGATTCCGAGAGCATATTTGACGTTTGAGCAGCCATATTGGATTTTTGTTTTGGAAATTGTAATGATAAAATTACAGTACCAACACGTTCTCGTGCTTAAAACACCGGAATAGAGCGTACCGAGAAATATTTGTCTCTATCTGTAATACTTTACAGGGATTATTTAGGATTTTGGACATGGTGGCAGCCATATGGATTTTTAAAAAATGGCACTGTACAAATTTTTGCACAACCCTCCAATAAAATTATGGATTAGGTCCTAATAAACTAAAATCTATCAATAGAAAAACGTCTGTACTCCATTTCCCACCCTTAGGCTGTGTTGCCTAAAAACTAGACCTGACTAATAACTGCCCATGAAGGAATTGAGACCACATGTTCATAAAACCAAAGTTAAGAGACTTTTTGAAACGGCAAACTTCACCACATTGAAATTAGATGCAGTCGCCTCGTTGTGTTTATCTCCAAAAAAGAATTGTCGGGGGATATACGCGCACGTTTGTAGGTCCAAGGAAATATGGCCCAGGTATAATAGTGCACAACCCTCGCTCAGGGGGGGCATATTGTCAATTAAAGTTGGAGTCGATACTTTGACAAGTAGAGA
>JAMKCH010022191.1:0-51203 GCA_023653785.1 Ophioderma brevispina
AAAAAAATGTTAAATTTTATTTTTTTTGTTAGTAAGTGATTATGAATTGTTGATTATGTTATGTTTGCAAAGTTACAGTCTGTTGATATGAATAAGAATAAACTGGCAACAGGGTTGCTGAAAAAAAAAATAATCAAGAAAAGACAGTATTGTCTTTGCCATGCCCTATGTTTTTAAAAAAATGCATTCAAAAGAGTTAGATCTTGGTGACGCCTCTGTTCTTGCATCTATGTGTGTAAAGAACCTTGGGGTTATGTTTGATTCCACCATGACTATGTCCAATCGGATTGGAGCTCTCTGTAACAGTATAAATTACCATATTTGTAACTTATTTAATATGACCATGGCTTTTCCAAATGAATTCTGTACGTCATATAGGAGGCATAGCCTTAATGCCAGTTATGCCTTCCATATAGAAGTGCATAAAGTTCATCTGGAATAGTCCAATTTGTATTAAAGATTGTTGTTCTTATCTTTTCATTGAGGTATAAACCAGGTAACTATTAACTGAATAAACATAATTTTTCACTTTTTCCAGGCTGGCTATGTGGATCCTGAGTTAACCCCTCTCAAGTCACCAAGTGAGGATGATATGGAACCTCCTACCAAGAAATCCAGGACAAGGTTGTCCATGTGAGGTCACCATCACACCTGTCCTATTTATTATGTCTGGAATCAAAACTGAGACGCATCGTTAAAATATTGTGCGTTGACCGTGTATGCACAGCTACACTTGGGCTAGTAACAAGCGTCCCAGTAACGTAAATACGTTAGCGCGATTGGTCAATTCAGCAGAGGTCAAAATGTACTTTTGTTGCGTGCTACGCTCGGCGCAAACACTCACTGCGATCAGCGCAGGGCTACGCGTCTCAGATTTGATTCCAGACATAATAACAGTAACACAGAGGAAATGGAACACGGTCCTCCCTCTCAGTCAGTAGTACCCAGCAAACACAAAATGTTTTTTAAAGATTTTGTCGTTAGTGTTTTTAAATGGTACACAAGTATTTAATGTTGGGTCTCAGAAATATTTGGAAAATATTTCAACCCAATTTGTGTGGATGTTTTTTAATTTTATAAAATGTTTTAATCACATATTTTGTTTTTGCTGGACAATACAGGATGTGTGTATTTTACTGGTATTAGAAAAGGTTTAATTAGCAACAAGGCAGGCCATAGTTTGTGAGCACTTACCATATACCACAATATACCGCAGCTGATACTCTCCCATAAACCACAAATTCCCTTAAAATTTGATTGTGGCTTCTGTAACTGTAACTTACCACAGAAAGACCTTTGTGGCTTCATGTGAGTTTGAAAAACCCTGTTCTGTTGGAAGTGAGCACATCGTGGTGTAAGTACAAGAAGGTCATAATTGCAATAGCTGCCATTTGTTAGAAATCCCAATCAAATAGACAATTATGCCAAGTCTTTGGTCAGTGGCTTTTGAAGTGATTCTGGCGACTCACCCTGAAGAACCATGTCAAGAGCCACCGACTCAAGGAAAGATCAAATGAGAGTTTTTATAACACATGACAGCATGCAGGTGTATCATATGGCAGCTTTTTTTGCTTATGGCCTTCTTGCACTCACATGTTGTCCTTGGTTTACCAAGAAAGAAGCAAGTATGTTTGCATCTACCTATGTAGTTGTCTGCTGGTATGTTTGCGATTGTTAAACACATTTGACTAAAATTTGCCGTAAATTGACTGATCACTGCCATAAAGATAAACGGTAGATAGGTGGTTTCATGTTTTCCCGAAGTCCTTGTTAAATTTGTTGCCTTGTTGAACAATTCAATTGTATGCTGTATTGATTTTCAGTTTCTATATTTAGTTGCATTACAATCTACCAATCAGATGAGGGAATTTGTCCTCCACGTAATGACAGTGAAATTTTCTGATCTGATAATTTCTCACCTCCAAAGAAGGTTTGACAAGCCTTCTCTTTTGTCAGTAGGGCATTCTGATCAAAGTGGACCTTTACAATGCGAGTCATGACAGCGAAATGACAAATGTAAAGTAGAAGGTAATGTTATGCAATCTGGATAACTTGAAATGGCCCATTGTTTATCCTTTACTGGAATTGATCAATTACCAGTTACCCACAATGCACTTTATGACATAACACCAGTGGAAGTATGCACAATAGGGCTGTGACAAATACCTGGGAATGCTGCAAATGGTTCAAGTACTGCAAATATCAAAATGGTTGTTTAAGACAAGAATGAAAATAAGTAAAAGAATTCTGGTATAAATGGGTATTCAAAAGTCAATTGGTGCCAAATTTTGTGATTTGGGTACCTGCGGATACTCGCCCGAAAAATTATATTGGGCGACTGATGAAATTCCGAACCTGACAGTTAATAAGTGCTTGAAATTATGCAGTGGTTACATTTCACTTGAAATTAGCATAACAGAAATGCAGAGGAACAAAAAAATAAGCGAGTACCCAATGTCAAGATTGATAGCAAAGGTGGAATTTTCGCTATAACACTTGCTGGTTGCTGAATGATTTATCACCACCTTGAAATTTATGTGATGTCATCGGGCATTTTGCAATGGATTTGGGTAAATGACCAAAGAATACTACATATCACTATACCCCTGTCAGAAGTTGCCCAAAAGTGCCATCAATGATCTTCACTTTAACTTATCATTGACATCCCCACCCAATGAATCTTCTGAGGATTGTTATTTGATCTCTTTTCAGAATTGGTATAGGTTTTAACTTTTGTCTTCGCATTATATGGCAGTGTTTAGTACGACACGTTAATAGATTAGTACTGTTTTTAGTTATTACTGGTTTAGTTATGGAGCAATTTAAATAATCTTTAAGTGTGTGTTTTAATTTTTGAGCATTCGTCCTGTGAAATTATTATCTTTTTTAAATATTTTTGATATCAGTATTTTTATGGGCATTTGGTTCTGTACTTTTAATGTTTTATTTTTAATGTATTTCCTATTGTTTGCTTTTACATATTTAAGAACTGGAGACTTGCACTAGTTCTGAACTGATTTATGTGCTGTCGGGGCACTGTGTAGAATTTGCCTCAAATTTGACATGAATTGCCTGAAAAGTCTAGTTATACAGTTGTTTCTCTTTCATGGGTATGTTTGGCATTTTGTGAATATAGAAAATCAACAAGGAGTTACAATGTTTAATGTTAACAAATTTTCCACTTAATGAAAAGTACTGTATTGTAATTAAAGGGGCAACGAGAGATTTCAAATAACAGGTGTCCCGAAAAATGTGAAAATTCTGATTTTGGCACTGGTGTAAAGCTTTATATAAAAATATCCCCATCTGTAAGGATTAAGCTGAGAACTGTTTCTTTGGTACAAAAATTGTGAAATTTCTAATTTCGTATAGGAGCAAATACAAAATTCAGCCTATGTTTTCTATTGAAATATACACATACACAAATTCCCTTTTGTTTTCATTTTAAGTTATTTCTGTAGCCAAATAAAAGGTAGGGAATCTTTCAAGCATCTTATCTATATGAAATCACTACATAGCACAGAAAATATGGATGACTTGAAATCTCTCGTTGCACCTTTAAACAGACACATTCCTTAATTGTAACAGGCTTTGCAGAGAAAAAAGTTCAGAAAAGCTATAGTGGCCTAAGCGGACCTTAAAATGGATATTGCTTATCATTGACTATGCTATTGAAGTGATATTCAGAGATGGGTTCCTAACATTTTGCTTAGAGGCTATAGGTCCGCCAGGGCCGTAGCCAGGGGGGTGCAACGCACCCCCCAAAAAATGACAAGGTCCGCTTGTATGATGGGTTGTGGTGCATTGGATTGAATGATGAATAGCAGCGGTAAATACTATTGCATTACCGCATGGTGTGTTCTTATGTTATTATACTTTTTTTCTTCAATGATGCGATGATGCATATGATGTCATGTCATCTTCCACCATCCCCCCACTTTCATAATTTTGAGACGACGGCCGAAAAAATTTGGTGGGGTCGCGTGACCGAGGCGAGCGAAGCGAGCTGAAAAAAAAATTGATTTTTTGGTACGCAAAAGGTTACACTTCTGGCAAATCGCACCCCCCAACATATTTCCTGGCTACGGGCTGCATGGTAGTCCGTGTCTATATCTTGTGCAATGATTATCAGTACCACTTTATGCCACATCAAGAAATGTGCTGTCTCGGTGCGCTGAAGTTCAACGTGAGCCGATTTACTTATGTGTTGACCAACAAATCTCGCGCTGACGTCACTGCACAGAGGGGTTGCGGTAGCTTTTTTTTAGCGACACAGACTATACAAAGTGCTGAAAATCTCAAATTGGTTCTAAACCTGTATTTTCATTTATGAGATTTATTTGTATGTCAGTAAAGTCATAGACCGACATTAATTAGTTGTCCAGAACAATTAGACATTTAATACAAAATTGCTCAAGTTATAAAGAAAAGATCATTGCTGTTATTGTTGGATTAGTTGTTATTTTTGAAGTACACTGTGTGAGCATTCAAGAAATCAGCGGTATTCCTTGTGCTCCATGTAATGTTCTTGCAATCGATTTATCATGACTGAAAATACTGGCCCCCAAATATGTTAAAGGGCTTTCATGATCCTAGCACATTTATTTTTGTTTATGATCATAGATATCCTCAAGAAAAGGTAATTTCAAAATTCAGTGGATTCTGATGTTGCATTGTGATGTTATGAGCAAATTAGTTGTGTAACCCACTGCCCATAGACCACGGTGTTGTAATTATGGTCTGTTTACGAAACAGAGAAATACAAAAAATATGATTTTCTATAGAGTGATAGTTTATAGGTACGAATAGACACACAGTGACTGCCAGTGGTCTAATACCAATTGGTCTAATTGCCATTTCAGTACTAACCATTTAGTTAAATAGCAGTAGTCTCATATTCATATGGTCTAAATCTCATATCTCATAACTCCAATGGGTCTAATACCATTAGCTAATACCATTTAAGGCTAATAACCATTTGACTTAATGGTTATTATAGTAGGATTTTTTATTCCTGGGCAGTTAGTAAAAGTTTTTGGGGCGTGGGACGTTCCATTGTTCTGAGATGGTTGTATACTTTACCCAATCGTATCATAGAAATCAGGTCACGATACCGGATTAAGATTAAGGCCATAATTAAAAAATGTTCCTTTTTCCCCGAAGAAAATATACAAAGCAAATTGCCACTGGAATAAATTCCAAATTCAACAAACTCTGACGAATTCAACATAAGAACATGATACGAGTGTAAGTAATTTTTACTCACCAAAGTATTGTACGTCACCTAAGGATACTAGAAATCTAACACGTTTACATTTATTCAACCTTGTTCCAGAAATAATATTTGAAAGATGGTTCAATCATTTAAGTATTGTCTTGGTCACTCAAAACCAAACTGCCAATAATACGTGGCCTAATATCCACATTAACCAGCTCGATGTTTTTGATGACGGCAAACAACAGGAAGCGATAGGTGTTCACATTGACGACAATCTATTCCATGGGATCTGGTATGAAGCCTTTAAATACGATACCAAAAAAGTTCATTGTAAAAGGGTTAAGCATCATATTCTGTTGAACAAAGTTGAGTTTTTTCAGCTGTTAGTTTTTTTTATCTCAACACATGCCCCTCCAATTCTTACCATCGACAATAGGCGTTTACTGACAGGAAAAAAAATTCAGACTTAGACAAACTGGTTTCGACAATATGGGTTTAGACCAATTGAAGTTAGACCCAAAATGGCTATTGGACCAAATGGGATTCGACCAATGGCAATTAACCCCGACACATACCATACTTGGGCCATTGTTAATGATAAAAAAAATTCAACTTCTGTGAGGAAAATAGGGGCGGGAACGCGGCCTGTGGATCACAAAAAACGCCCCTTTAACACATGTAAGGGATGTGCTATAGGGGAGGGGCATGAATTTATTTTCAGCCAGATTTTTTTTTGCCTGCGGCACCTGGATATCTCGTGGTGCACTCCTAACAGAACTTATTCAGTAGAGACTCCGGCATATGAAATGTTGTAGAAGTCAACTGAACACAAATTTGCAATATCCACTAAATTTTAAAGTAATTATTACAGTATTAAAATATCCAAAACTAACAAACCATGTTAATTTACGATTACAATAGAGAAATGAAGCAACTTTAACTGGATTAAGTTTTACATGCATTCTTCCAATCTGTTCCTGTAGTTCTATTCCATTGTACATGATATGTTAGTGCTTGTCATTTGGAAATCTATTTCAATTAGAGTGGATAAACCAGATTATTATGATCTGTATGGCATATGCCGTGCGAGTAGCGGCGTACGCCCAAACACTGCACCAATACGCAAATATTGGGCAACTGCTCAGGCAAATAATCTCTTTTTAGTAGTTTTGAAGTCAATTTAAAACTATTTTGTCCAAGTCAGCTTCTCTGGCATAATAATATCGGTAGGGATGACTTTTTCGGTTGATAATAGAAAAAAATATCACCCCCGCCAAGAAAATATCAGCTCGTCTGACCGCGCCTGATATTTGATCTAGGATCGGGCGATTATTTCTGTTATCAAACCTCAGCCATCCAATATTATATAATCTAGTACAAGGTTTGGAACTTATTCTCTCTATTCCAAACAATACAGCAATGAAAGATGCCCCCCTTTTCCTTCCCTCCCTTTCCCCCCCCCCCCTTGCCCCCTGAAAAAAAAGCTGGCTACGCCACTGCTGTTCCAATGCATTGATAACGAAGCATGATGTGGAAGTTTGAGAGATTTATCCAGCTGCTTGGCGCGTTCATTGAAAGCAGTTTGAGCACTTGATGGCCATTTCAACATCGTTGGATTTTTAGGCGGGGAGTATATTTTTGCCTCTTTCGGGTAATCACTGATAGTGTCTTTAAGTTATTTATTGTAATAGAGAATGAAATGTGTGACAAAATTAAAGACTTATGATACTGAAGTTAGTCCCTCAATACAAGTATTTTGAACTTATTTTAGGCCGAACAAAAACAAACTGAAAATGTCCTTGTTCCTAAATGAGTTCCTGTTCCGAAGGTTGATGAGGCGTTTTGATATGTTTTTTTCTATAGTTGAAGTGTGGCTGAATCAGAATTTGGCCTTGGTCCAATCCTTTGACTATATAACAAAATCTGCAAACCTAGCCAGACTCAAGAACCGGATCACTTATTTATTATCTTACTAGAAATATTGATTTTTTAAAACTTTTTTATACATGAATTTACTTTTAGTCCAGGTCGGTTTAATTAAGTCAGGATAGAATAGGGCTGCTTCAGTTGGTAAAACATCTTTTCCTGTATAACAGAACAAATAGTGTTGTATTTAATGGAATTGGGAGCATCCTTATAAGATGTATTTGTCACAAAAATATTAAAATCAATTTCGAATCATGTAAACATTTTGTCAAGCAAGATAAGGCAGATTTAATAAACTAAATCTAATGAAAACTAACAGGCACTGCCATGAAACTAGTTTTGTTTTTGTTGATTTCTTAAGATGGTTTTATTCCATGTGCATTGAACATCTTTCTGCCATGAGAAAAGAAAGGTAAAACTTAAATTTAAATGAATGTCACTTAAAAGTTGTAATGTGTGGTGTGTGTGTGGGGGGGGGGGGGAGGGGGCACTTGATTCCAAGGTGGCTATCATGCTCGTGTATGGACTCCCAAAACATGGCCCTAGTGTGTATTTTCACTTCGTAACAAGAAAACACCCAAAGCCAGTAATTATTGGTTATTTTGCTACCCCTAACAGTATTTTTGGGTTTTATTTTGCTACCGTAACAGGTTTAATTTTATACCCTAACCAAGAAATTTGCAAGACCTGTTTAAATGCACCGCTAACAAGTATTTTGATATACTCTTGCTACCCCTAATGATTACGTTTATCAGATCCAGGATAACAGACCAAGGGAGGGAGGGGTGTCCCTACCCCCTGAGAGTTAGTGAGGATTGTTAGGACCATTATCCATAAGATGGATAGGTGAGGGGTAAGGGCCCAGAGGTGTTTGATCAATCCCACAATGCACCCGTTTTGGAAATTTCACCTCAATAAGTCACAAGATCCAAAAAATCATATGTCTTAGGAAACACAAAAAAAATTGACTTTTACTAATTTTAGCCAAAAAGGCACTTATTAATTTTTATCATGATCATGAAATTCCTTGTGGTTAACTATCTGAACACTTTATTCATAATTCCTGACATGTACAGTACATATAGCACACTGCAGTGCAATGGCTTATGGGGTTTAGTTCAAATCACCCTCTGGGTAGGGCCAAGGATAGTGAGGATGGTTAGGACCATGATCCATAAGATGACAGAGATAAGGGGGACGGGTAGGGCCAGAGGATATTGAGGATGGTAAGGACAAACAGGAGATAACGAAGAGTCGGATGGAGGACAGAGGATGGTGAGGATGGTTAGGACCATGATCCATAAGATCACAGAGAGGCGGGGAGGGGATGGGTAGGGAAGAGAGGATAGCGAGGTGGTTCTTAGGACCATGATCATAAGAGACGGGGGGGAGGAGGGAGGGGGACGGTTGTAGGACAGAGAGGATACTGAGGATGGGTTAGGGAAAATGATTCCAGAAGATGACAAGAGGGTATAGGGGTAGGGGTAGGGAAGACAGAGCCAATGTGTTGAGTGTTGTCATATCAAGCAGGACTTTAAATTGGACACCCCAAAACACTGACCTGGAGCAGGTGAAAATACCAACCCTATTGCATGCCAGTTTGTGAAAGTGGACCTTTCACAGACCGGTTGGATTTCCGAAAAATGGCGGAGAGGAAGAGAAGAGATATCAGTAGGCTTCCCAACATGCAATTGCTTCCAATGGAAATATTGTAAAGTTTCGGGTTAGTCATGTGAATCGTTAGAGACCGAAAACATTCTTAAAATTGCAAGCTTGTAATCAGATGCCCATTTAGCCAAGTTTCATCTCTAACGAATTCACAGCGGTAGCTGCTACAAAACCTCCCTTGAAAAGGCAAATACATTGTGGGAAGCTACTGATATCGCTCTGTGGAGGGGGAGGGGATGGCTATAAGGGGACAGAGAGGATGGTGGAGGATGGTTAGGACCATGATCCAGAAAATCACAGAGAGGAGGGAGGACGGGGACAGTTGGGACAGAGAGGATAGTGAGAGTGGTTAGGACTATGATCCAAGATGACAGAGAGCCGGGGACTCGACTGGGCAGAAGATCACGAGAGAGGAGGGAGGTGGACGGGTAGGGACAGAGAGGATGGGAGGGTATTAAGACCATGACGAAACATAATCATTTCACATAGCAATATATTTATTAAGGCAAAGTTATGTAAAATAACAACAATAATTAATTTGAATTTGCATTAATTGGAATACAATATATTCAAAAGATGTATTAAAGGGGGGTTGTTCCGATTTTGTGTATTGTGTTCTCTACTGAATGAGAGCTGGACTTGCACAACACCCATCACGTATCGTGGGAAAACAAACTTGTGGTGGCTGGTAGACGCAATAATGCATGTTTGCAAAGCCTATTCAATAATGTGCTAATTAAAAGTGGTTAAACATAAAAACGGCGGTTTTTTGTTTAATCTGGGGAATAACTGGAGGAAAGATGGCTCAGATTTCAGGAGACAATGAGAAAAATAAGGACTTTCATTGATATCAAAATCGATACTACTTCCGGTAAATCAGGGGGGTCCCAAAGACGTTCGAAACCGCCCTTTAACGCAATTAGGTAAATGTTAAAATTAGCGATATTTAATTTGAATACTTTAGACTTCTAAATGAAACCTTTACGAGACGAAGTGGTATTGCATTATTCGTAATGCTAAGTAGACGCACGCTCGTCCACTACTTTCGCATGACGGAGGGATAATTGCGCTTGTCGCCTGACTCGTTTTATACCGGTTATTCGGCCCTTAAATCAATCGGCTTTCTTAAATAAATCATTCCGCACAAATAGAAGGTTTATTATTTCAATATATTTATCTGATTTTTCCAATAATGTATACGTATGCGAATTAGATCGAGTGAAAACGTATCGAGTTACGATAATACGAAATTAGATGGGATTGCGCTTATTCGCATTATGTGTAATGCGAATTAGATGCAAACTTGTTCACTATTCACACATATCGGACACGCTTCAAATCCCGAATGCAGGTTCGTACTCTAGTGACTTTTGTGCAGTGGCGCGGTATTTACCCGGGGTATTATTGGTCCACCCATCTCAAAATATAGGATGCTTATCATTGACACAATATTAGAATGGCAAAACAAAAAACAATCTAATTGTTATCTATAAAATTTGCTATAGGGTGGCTACTTTTTGTCAGAGTGATCCATTTCTCTCAACCCAAATGCAGAATTCAATCATGCCTGGCATAGCTTAATGAAGTTATTTGGAGTAATTTAGAAGAGACTTCCGCCCTTAATCACTACCCCTTTCCCTTAATTTTACAGTTTATCTTTTGAACTATCAATACTGATGGCTGGGCTTCTCTCACCCATGAAATGGCATGGCGTTATTATAATAACTCTATGGACTTGGAGGGTGTGATAACTGCGGGAGACACTTTTTTTCGCAATAATAAAGTTTTGGAAATACACACGGTGTTATTTCTCATAATAAAAAAATAAGGGCCCTACAATCATTAAAGGTGCCTAAGTGCGATTTATGTCTATTGTGTCTTTACTTGATATTAAAGAGGCGGGGCGGAGAGGGCGCGCGCCCCCCGGTAAGTCTGCAAAAAAATCTTGCAAAAAAATCAGCCATTTGAGCTTTGGGACCAGTTACAGCATTTCGCCCCCGGTAATTTTGACATTTTTAACTCCTGGATCCGCATGAAGAGGCTGCATGGCACTTGGACAAAAACACCCCATTAAAATACTG
The DNA here is from genome assembly GCA_023653785.1 of Ophioderma brevispina. Lineage (NCBI taxonomy): Eukaryota > Metazoa > Echinodermata > Ophiuroidea > Amphilepidida > Ophiodermatidae > Ophioderma > Ophioderma brevispina. The sequence continues at coordinate 10,894 of JAMKCH010022191.1, forward strand.
TTGGAGACAAACTTGCAGTTTTTATGGTAGAAGCAATAATGCGCCATTGGAAAGTCCTATTAAACATGTGCTATAATATTGATGGTGGGCATTACTTCGGCGGTTTTTTGGTTATTTCTTCGGAATGAAATGGAATGTGAGGGCTCAAAATTTCAGTACGACGATGAGAAAATACGGCCTTTCATCTGATGTCAAAATCGATAGGCTACTACTTCCGGGTAAATCAGGGGTCCCAAAAGGACGATCGACACACACCTTTAAGTATGGCCCGTAATTATTAATGATAATTTCTTCACCCGCTATATCCCGAAACATCCGCTGTTGACTCTGCTAACACGAGCGTGGGGCCTGAGAAAATGTATTGTTACAATAAAATAAAAGAAACAGCCAGGCGTAGCTGCGTGTTATAAAGACAAACCATGAATTGGGCGAAATTCATAGGCCTACTGTTGGAACAATATTGTCGGGCCCATGGGATATGGAAAATCGACTCCATACCAACATCCGGTACCCATATACTAACGCTCAAGGTTGAGCTAAAAGACCACAGCTAAACTTTCTTGCAGAGATGATCACCATCGCCTATGTCAAAGAAACACATTCATATCAGTCCCACATTCAGTGTAGTTTAAAACAGATATACCAGTTTTAAACGCAACGCCCACTTACCAACTAAAAACGTATGGGTATTACCATTGCTATTTTTCCTCTTTATCTATTTTGCAGCAAGGGCTTATTTTAAACCTAAATGTTCTAAGGTAATTCATGTAAAACGGACAGGCCTATCCAACCTGCGGCGGCCCGCCCGTTACATGCGGACCCTAAGATACTTTCCAGAAAAATATGAAGTTGCATAAACATAGGCTTAGGAAGCCTATATGTTTAGGCTGGGGGGCCTTGGGCACCCCAATGATTTTTGGTGGGGGCTAAAATACCTCTTGAGCCCCGCGATAATTTTAACAAATTACATCAAATTCCAGGCTTCCCCTCCCCAGACTTTTAGGGGGACAACGGGGAAAAGTTATTTTTTTGGGTGGCGGAAAACTTAAATAGCTTCACATTTTAACCAAAATTTTGGCACAAACTCGCGATATTTGCCCAAATTTGGTGATTTTTTGCCAAATATCCGTCATTTTTCTTCTAGCCGGGGGGGGGAACTGGGGGGGGGCAAGAAAAAAAATTGGGGAAATCTCCTTTCCTACCCATTCGGTACCTTCAAGTGGGCACCAATCCTGAAAATCTTCCTAAGTCAATGTGATAAAATTAGCTCAATAGATTTCATTTGATATCTAGCACAATAGAATTAACCCAAAAAGGAAAATAAAAAAAAAAAAAAAAAGAAAAAAACAAAAAAACGAAAGCAGGAAAAAAGAAAACGCAAACCACAAATAGCGGCAGTGATAAAAAGTGCAGTGAACCCCGCATTCGGCCCAGCATTACACTAAATAGATGCAATACGTTCACAGGGCATTGTACGTGTGACCCGATCCAAGTCGCATTACCATAGTGGGAATTACCCGCAAACCGATCTAATTCGCATTACGATAAGTACGAAGAGCTGCTAATTCGCATTACGATAAGCGAATACGCTAGCAACTAGTTCTAAATCGCATGATTGTAACGCGAATTAGCTGGAAACCCTATCTAATTCGCATTATGTAGTACGAATAAGCTGGCAACCCGTTCCAATTCACATTCGATAAGGCGAATAAGCTGGAACCCGTTCTAATTCAACATTACGAGAATGCGAAGACTTGGCAAACACAATAATTCGCATTACGATAATGCTAATAGACTCTTCCTTACGAAGAAGTGTCTCCTACGAGCTCTTTTAGTGAGGAGCCTGCAAATTCTCAAAATTGTATACACTTGGAACAATCTTTTTCACTTTGGTTCTCAACCATTGGTTCAACGTGGTTATTTGGTTCAGTCTGTATTTAGAACTGAAGTCAATGTTACATTTTTGATCGTTTACAACAGAAAATCGAACACGAGTGTACTGCACGCGCATTCAAATGCCTGGCACTGGTCACATGCACACTGCAGTTTGGCATACACATGTAAATGCACTGCCATTGACTGCAGTTCACTGTTCAGATCAGTTTCGTTTATATAAATACCAAACAAAACAGCTAGGTACAGTGCCCATAGTAAAAGGAACTTCTACCACAGATCAAACGTTTTATTTGGCATACTCGCATCACAGACAAGTGTCAGTAGGAGCACTTCCGTATACAATACCCTGTAGCAGTGTAAATGGTAGTATGATATGAATTCAGTATTACAATAGGCTTTTCACACTGAGCCGGTTGATCGATAACTTTGGGCGATCGCCGTCTGTAGACTTCAAAACCAGCTACCAAATTCATTATAAATACTTCGCAAACTCTGACACCAATATCGCGTTGTTGCTTCCTCAAATAACAGCACGCATTCGTCATAATGCAAGTTACGTTAGAGTCTATCCGCCATGTTGAATTTTCTTACTCAGCCCGTTTTTCAATTTCACGAGCGGAAAAACTCCACAATTTTTTGTGCGAAACAAACCAGGGGGACAAATCCTACACTTAACACGAATGGCAATTATCTCAGCCTTAAAAAAGTGTGTTCGCAGCCACGGCCCTGTAAATGCAAACAAAAAAAAAAACAAAAAAAAAAAAAAAAAAAAAAAAAACCCAAAAAAAGAACGTATTTCGTGAAAGTAGCAGCTCATTATATACTTCTTTTGGAAAACTTTTACATCTAACTAATGCGTTCTAATTGCGCTAGTGTATGGCATTGGCGCGTCTAGTATTCAGAAAACTGCTGCACTAGTCCTTCCAAAACGGTGATCGAATCGCACAAGTTCGATCGATCACCGGCTCAAGTGTTGAAAAGCCTCTTATTATTACAGGTATTTATTAAGCGCTATTCCAAGAGATCAAAGCGCTGACATATAAATTTTAACATAAGCGGAATCAGCTCATCTAATTCATATTATACAATAGTAGAATTTACAAATACAAGTTAAAAATACACCTAATAGGCTAAACCGCTAGAATTAAATTCAACTTTCACTTCCCACAAGCACACAACACCGCACGCACCCTCACCAACCCACCCACAACAAGCGACAACCCTCAACATAGGCCTATAAATATATAAAGTATAAACACAACCGACACCTAAAATACACTGCCAACACCACATAAATAAAAGCTTCATCAACGCACATAAACACACACACACCCACATACACATAATCCACACCCTACACCTACACCACAGGCACACACACCCAACCCCAACCCGTGCACATAACCAACATCCATGCTAAATAAAACGTGTCTGTCAATGCCGACTGTCACAAAACCATAATAATAAGAACAATAATAACCGCCTATTGCCGCTTAATTTTAAAACGGTCCCAAACCCCAGAGCGGAGGCAACTATTCAACAAGAATAAATAAGTTTTAAGACGCTTTAAAAACATAAACTGAGGGGAAAAAACCGATAATGAAAGGACCGTATTCCAAGTCTATGATGCAGCGGCATAGAACGCTTTATCACCATAACCCCTGATGGTCCTGGGAATATGCAAAAGTGTATCATCGTCCATGCGCTAAGTTTGTCTCTATGCGATCTCCGTGCTCAATATCTCGTGAGATAAGACTGACTAGGCCATTCACAGGGCTTTAGAGACTAGAGAAGAATTTTAAACATAATTCCTCTGTTCCAATGGCAGCCAATGGAGATTTTTAAGCAACAGGCGCGACGGATGGAGCCCTCCAGCCCTTGAAAAACACATTCTCGTATTCTCGCCGCTCTCTCGCCGCTCTATTTTGGACTCTTTGCAATCGCTTCCGGTCGTTGACCGAACCTTCAGAGTGTAGTAAGCGTGCATTAGCGTAATCAAGACGGACCAAAATCAGTGACGGCGGACAAGATCGATGGCAACTATCAAATGTTATATAACGGCGAATCCTGTAAATACATCTGAGATGGAAATTTGCGACTTGGACCACAGATTCACATGATCAGTCATGGATAACTATTGATCAAAAACAACGCCAAGGTATTAATATTTGGTGGACTGCTGAAACATGTCACCAATCCTCAGGCAGATCTTACTGTCTTTCTCCCGATTTTATAGCGAGTAGCAGATGAGCAATAAAAATCGGATTCTCGTGATTAGTTTCAGTGGTTTTTGGTCATCCACGCACTGCTTTCATCGATACATGAAGAAAGCTTAGCCGATGTTCTTCACTGCATTGGCTTCCTTGGGATTGAACGGAAGGTAAGCTGGGTATCATCCGCATACATATGAATAAAAAGATGGTGCTGCGAATGATACCCCAATGTAGTGCGTGTAAATAGTAAAAACAACGGACCCCACAACAGAGCATTGGGGTTAGACAAAATCAAGTTTGTAATTGTCAGAAGAATTATCACGATGGAAACGAAAAAGAGCGTCTTGCAGATATGACTTAATCCAATTCAACACAACGCCCGATATTTGAAAGTGTGGCAGACACGTTTAAGTAGATTGATGATCACGGTCATCTGAACGAGCAGATCTAGTAACACGACGGTCACAGCTTTGTTGTTGTCTAAAGCTTTCAAAATATTTGTTTGGACCGGGAGTGTAAGTTTAAAGCGCTCTCGTTACTATGCTGCGTTCGATACGACGATTGGAATTTTTCAGAAGAGGAATTTTGGGTTCAAATGCTCGTTTATTGGGGCGCAGACAAGCTTCCATAATCTTTGAGAGGTAACTGATGTTGGATACCGGACGGTGTAATTTTGAGGATATTTTTATCAAGGGTGGGGCTTCTTGAGAATAGGAGTTACAACCGCCTCTCGAAGCCTCGACGGAAAAAAAAACACCGCTTTGAAAGACTGCTGATTAATAGCAGTAAGTTTGTTCGATGAAAATATCGATGTTATCTTTAAACAGCCAGAAGGAATTGTGTCGAAGGATGAGGACTGTTAGGTGGTGACAAAAATAATATCCAAGGAAGTGTGAGCGGAGGAAAACAGGGGCGAATACATGGAATTCTGTTAATAGCTTACAGTATGAACCATCGACCTGATCACCATATATGTACTTGAATACCATCGAGTTCATTTCTGATTTCTGTTCTAATAACTTTTTGCTAAAAAAGCTAGGCAAATGAGTTACAAAGATCAGTCAGCGAATTTAGCATCAGGCAATTGTCTATTAGTGGTATTTAACAATTTATCAAAGTGGAAAACGTATTCTACCAAACCACCTCATTCAAAATGCAGTTTATTCCGTTAGGCTGACGATCACAGGGTGGTGCACATAATTCTAAATTCTTTCCGTGTGTAAATGCAAAGGCTCCGAAAGAGGAAAAAGGTTTTGCAAATACTCGGAGCTAATAAATTGTTTCATATTATCATGATTATCCGTGCTCGTAAAACAAGGAACACACTTACCTGAGAAGGCTTTGAACGTTCATCACGAGTAGAAGAAGGCACCTGGCCTGTTCGAGGCAGGATGGTCTAAGCTAGGCTATATTAATTAGTTTCGGACCGCAACCCTAATTGAATCCCCAGAGGTCTACATTGGGTTTGCGGGCAATATGGGATCCCGGCGTAAAAAAAGCTTATGTACATTTCCAGAAGCACGTTGCATGCAGACGTTTGGTCACACATATCCCCCCTTGGAGCAGTACTACAGGGATTATGTTAACTAAGGCACTTTTGGGGTCTGTAATATCAAGCGATGCTATTACTCACGTTTGAAGGAAAAATCGGGCAAATTTTCATCCGCTTCTATTCAGGATTCTATCGCAGCACCGGCCATGGTTTACATATCACGAGGGGTATCTATAAACAGACGCTCCATTGGCCGCTGACCTGTGGAGAGGTCATATGGCGTATCGGCTGTGACCGGCCGCCGATTCCCCGTGTTCAATTTTCACTTTCGTAACATGCTCTTTTTGGAGCTTAGGTCAGGGGTTCTCAAAACAGGCGGCCCCGGGCCAGATCCGGCCCGCGAATCTTTGGTAGCTTGGCCATGGAAAAACAATTTTTTTAAATAATACAGCAAAATAGCAAAAGAGGGTGCATCTGGCCGCGAGCATGAATATTGATGGGTAATGGCCCGCGAGCCACAGTTTTGATGAACCCCTGGGCTTATGTTGATGCAATATTTATTTATTTATTTATGTATTTATTGGACATACATTTTACAACAGTGGCACCAAACAAAAGGTGGTGCGTCAGAAATACATACAAAAACATAACAACAACATACACCATCAAGAACTACAAAAAAACAGACAGGGACACTGATGAAACGGTCACCAATCAACTTGCTGTGCTAAGACAATGACATCAGAGGTTTAGCAGTCTAGCTCACACGTGTAAAACATTCTGTACACCTTTTAAAAAGGAAACCACGCAGTGAATTTTATCAGTAAAAGAATGTTCATTAATTGAGTCTTACGTTAAGACTGAAAAAACGAATTAGATAATGTGATGTACTCTAATGGTTCAAATTTCTTTTTTGAAAAAAAAACAATGTATTCCAATGGCGGCGCCTGTGTAGCGCAACTTTCCTGTTGCAAACGTGCCTGGATGTAACAACAATACGATTTGCATATGCGCACACATCAAATGCAAAAAGTTGGACAGCAAAATCCCGGATGGTAACACGAAAAGCAGCAGCGACCACTTTGATAAACGTTGAGATTGCAGCCGAGTGTCGGTACCGTGGGTAAGTATTTCATGCTTTTCGGCATTGTTGTTTTGTTTTTTTTTTTTTTTAAAAAACCCTAAAAAATCAAATAGTTTACTATCATAGAATTGCTATGGTGGCTTCACTCTTGTCGCTGGAGACGTTTAGGAAACTGTAAGTACGTTCTAAAAAGGAAATTTTGAAGAGCAAATAAGTTGGTCCATTGTTACCCGTTAGAAAAATAGGCTTCGTAAAGGTTACTTGATCGACCACTAATCTTAATGCCTTATAGGCCATGAGAATTTTAATGAATTTTAGTCTTAGTTTGTGTCTACATACAATTTTTCATTATTCATTATGTATTTTTATTGGTTGAATTGCAAGTCACGGTTTTACAGAGCTGAAGGCAATCACATCACAAGGCTAGGCCATAGGCTGGGATAGAATGTGTCATGTCAGGAGTCTGCAGTGCATGCACTCTTAATTGTTATGTGCAATGTACTCTTTTTACAGCTTTTGATGATTTGAAACTTTTTGTTTTGATGAGCATTTTTTAGGGCAAAATAATGAATTTCCTTGATTAAAAAATTTCGGCCGCAGGGATTGCTAATGCGAGCGAACTGCAAAAAATCTAAAACTTTCAATTCCCGGCCTTTGTAAATGCAAGTGGCTATATGGCCAGCTGCCTTATAATGCATGATGAATCATGCTCAAGTGCAGTGTGTGTCAAGAATTAAATGAAGATAAACCAAAAAAGTACTCGGGATGAATTCAGTAATGTGATCGGCATTAAAGAATTGGATAAGCATCATTGGTAATATTCATGCGATCTGGGTTGTCCTAAAGCATACGATGGTTGCTGTAGTTTCCCAATCCGATGAACCCTGCCGTTAATTACCACAAAAATGCCTTGGTAAATTCTGTGTGCTGTTCTTTGGCCCTTATACCTCTGTCGCATTTACACTAGCAAAAAAATATTGTACTCAGTTAGATGATTGAAGTTGGGTATGTTAATGGAGTTTAAAGGTTTGAGCAATTGTTTTATCCACAAACTGTTCCAATCCAAAACCAGACGGGCAAAAGTAATTGCACCCCTGATTGACCTTAAAGAGACATGAGATTTCCACGAAAGAAGCGCCCCCAATTTTCTCGAACCCGAGTTTTTGCAATTTGGAATGCTTTCCAATGTGTTACATCAACATCTGAAGTGAAATAAGCCGAAATACGCCGTCTTTATGTAAAATGATGATTTATATTTCTGTCGTGCAAGAAAGAAAGTCAAAGCACGGGGTTCTATGGGGACAATTACGATAGTCAGCAAGATCCATAAACAAGGTTTTGCGTCCTCTTTGTACTTGTTTGTCCAATTAAACCTTCGGAACGTTCTTGGGAGGTGTCTACAATCGATTATGTGCAATTTGAGAGAAATCGATCCTAAAAAAATCTCCTCATGGCACTTTAAACTCAAAAAGAACCAGGAGTATCTTGATTACCCTTGGGGACAGATGAGAGAGGGTTAGTGAATAAAAATACAGTCAAATTTAACCTGGGATTTTCAAAGATTTTTTACATGTATTTAATTAAAAAGGTTGCAAAATAGAGATTTTGGGGCACCCATATATTGTGGCTTACGTGAGTTCACTTATAGCTAAGACCCCCAAAAGATTTTTACCTTGTGCTTTGGTTACAGAAAATGCCTTGAAAGGGTGTCTGAAAGTGAAACAAAATGCAATTGTCTTTGTTTAATTTCAATTATAAAACTTATTTTAAGTGGCTTATTGTTGATCCACAGAGACACCAAGATTTTACTCCTATCTAGACCAAATGCATCCATCTCTGAAAAAAGTGCGTTCTATGACGCAAAAAACACACACTAATGTGAAACCCTGCCGCAAATGCCGATGATTAGGCTTTATTCTGCCACCAATCCTTCAATCCGTTGGAGAATGCCAAATTCATGGGTGGTGGCAGAAGACAAAATTCTGAGAAGAATTTTGTATGGTGCCACATCCTATGAATTGGCAGCCTCAAAGGAATATAAACTGCAAGCAAGGCTTGAAATAGCAGGGGCAAGGGGCAAATTTACCCCTGGTTTAAAAGGGCAAAATGCACCTGGTTCTGCAAACAAACTCTGTACTTGTATAGCCCAGGGGCAATAACAAATGTTAAAAACACCAAAAAAATTGCCCTGGAATTGAAATCCTTATTTCAAGCCCTGACTGCAAGTTCATCAAAGTCAAAGGAATAACATGCAAGTTTAAGGAGTGGTGACACAATTCCTCCCATTACCTTACTGAGTTAATTTGGGAATTATTGTGGCTTTCATATTTTTCACAAAAAACAAGCTAAACTTTTTGTGGGCGGGAGGAGGAAAATGCACAGTTCCCAGGAAACAATAAAAATTTCCTTCAAGATTGCAAAATGTCACAATCTTGAATGTATTTCTTTTTTCTTTTTTAAGGACAAAAATTCTCCCAAAATAGCAAAATTTCCAGGAACATGGTTCCTAAGTTCCTCCCTTTGAGAAGAATTTAATATTGTGCCAAACATTTAAAGTGGCACGTTAACATGCGTTATTCCACATCTCGTTGCCAAATGTGTGGGGTGGATTAGTAAGTATACAAATTCGTTCCACATCAACTTCAGGTGTCTTGTCAAGCATGATCCATCGCTTATGTTTCAAGCATTTTAATCCATTGATCATGGGATGGACATTTTTCACATTTTGATACACAATAATGCTATAACATTTTGCCTTATTAGCTGGGTTTGTACTTAATAATCTGAGAAGAGTTATCTAACAGCACGGGTTGAAAAATGTAAAGTGCCCGGGAAGATAATCGCATTTCTCAAAGATGTCCCACTATATTATGTATAAATTTCCCTCCAAAGGCCACTTTTCTCTGGAAGGAGGAGCTCCAAATTCCACAACTTTTTCAAGCCATGCTAAAAGAGATTCAAAGCAAGTTATCAATGGATTGTTTGCAGGTGCGCAGTGTCTGGTACGGTAGTGTTATGTTAATTCAATGATCCCTCGATGATTTGAAAGCGTGATCGTTATTCAATACCATTCAAGGTATAAAATCAAGATTTGAGTTTGGCGGGGCTATTTGGAATTAATGTGCTCACACAGTGCAGAGTTCAGTAGTCAGTGGACCTGTTGCATTGTAGGCATGAAATGAGTGAATTATCCAATTGTGTACCCGAAATGTGGATATCGTAAGAATTTGACTAAAATAGTCGATTGATGATGACATTTTTGGATATCTTCAAAATTGAGATTAATAAAATGTGAATTCTCTCTTTCAGTTTCTGAGATTGAAAACAAACTTTGGCCAGTTTATTCGAGGAAACTCAGATTTGTGGAACAGCAGGAATCTAATTCAGGGACTTTTTGTATTTGACTTTTAAATGTTTATTGTTGACATTGGCCAAACCCAAAATGGGAACTGGTCTTAAGAACGCGGTGATTTTTCTTGTTAGGTCAGGAATGAATGCACAAAACTTGGTTTTAAAATGGCTCCGATTTACAGGATACCCTGCTCATAGAAAACTTAAGGGGCTCCCAGTGCCGCCTTGCGGCCAAGTCATTGCCAGCCAAAACAGACCCGGGGTGCGATATGCGCGAGCTATAAAACAAGGGATCACAGCGTATGAGTCTGATCTTGTTAGGTACATACTCATCTCAGGGTAGAATCGAGGGTGGTTGATCAAATCCCATGTGCATAGCAATGTTGCCTATTACCGGCTGTACTAAACACATGTCAGTACTTAGGATTATAAAAGTGTTCCAAAGTTTAAGAACCACAAGACATTTATAATCATGCAATAAAAAATCCCTAAGTAATAATGCTTGGGGGCTCTAAAATGAGCGTTAAAGCAAGGTTTTTATATGTAAGAATAGGATTTTTGGGTGATCACATGACCAAATGAGGTGAAAATTTCCCCCAAAATGGATTTTTTGGGATTGAGCTCAAATAACAACTCTGGTAGAATAGTATAGTATCGGTCATGTTATACCAAGTACAGTGGTGCAAATAATGTACTAAAAATAGAATTTTGCCAAAATTGGTCTAAAGTGAGTATGGCTGCAGACCGGACCCATGAAGATAAAATTGTGGTTTTCCCCCTGTTTTTTGGATTTTGCTACGTCCTCTTATCGTGTCCAAACACAGGGATTCTTAAATATGAATCCAGCCAGAGACTGGTACAATGTCTGGGCTGCTCAACTGAATTCCGCAAGGTCCTTATTGTGCATTGTTGCTCCACAGTGGGCAGACCAAGATTATGTTTCATATCCTGTGGTACTGTTCCACAATCAATCACGCTAGTGTCTTGTTGTGCTTCCATGTGCCCCCCTTCTGCCAGGAACTTAGATCGGCCATTTCTTGTTCTCAATCTGTTAAGGCATCGCCATTCAGTCCATGAGGAGTCAGCTCCAGGTGGAAGATGCTCATCCAGGTTCAATACCAATAGATGTGACTTGGTTGACCGCAAGTTCTTTCTTTCCACCAATGCGACTTCTTAAGCTCGTTCGAGAATGTTTCAAGAGGTTGGACTTGTTAAGAAACTCTCTCTGGATTTAAGGGGCGGTTTGGCAGCAGGTTATCTGTCCGGACATAGTTGCTTCACATTAGATACAAGTTTGGCAGCTACGCTCTTGCATCTCGCTCACTACGACGGAGGTCTGGTGGAGCAGTCCTGCTAGGATTGTTAGGTCTCCGTGGGTTGGACGACGACATCCGTGACAAGCCGCAGGAGGCATTAAAATTAGACTACTAGCTACTAGATTTTCTATATAAACTTTTGTGTATATTTTTTCACATTCATATAAATTTATAATCCCTGCCTAAAAATCCGAACGATGTTGAAATGGCAATCACGTGCTCAACTTGCTTTACAATAGAAAGTGCTCAAGCCAGTTGGATAAATCTCTCAAACTTCCACATCATGCTTTGGTATCAATGATTACGGACACAGCAGTGGCGTAGCTAGCTTTTTTTTCGGGGTGGGGGGGGGGGGGGGGGTGGGCCAGCAGCCTGCCCCCCCCACCCCCCCTATGCGATACGCCACTGGGACACAGGTCACTAAGCAAACAATACGCGAACAACGCTCCTGGCCTTTATTATTATGATTCACCTACATATACCGACATACCTTTTTAATACAGTAATTTAATCCTTCGGATTTTTTAGGCGGGGGGTGGGAAGTATATAAACACTGACCCTAGTGTAGTATTTCATATAAGACGATTTGTTCACACAACATTTACCATTTGAGTCTTTGCCAAAGATGAGACTTGACCGACCATTTTTTTTAATGTCATGACAGACATGAATGATAAACAAAGCCTGTTGATTTGCAGAATAGATAATATTTTGTACTATAAGCAAGGGGTAACTTGTAGCCCAGTATGCTGCCACCAAGGTTTCTTGAAACCACTTACTTGAAGAGAAAACAGGCCAAACCAAATATGTATGAGTTTTGTTGTGGATGGATATGTCTTTTGCCCTTGTGTGTTGTGTTAGTGGAAAGGGGGTACGGGGATTGTGCGGCGAGAAGGGTTATCATTTTCAGCCCTTTTGGTATAATGATGCTCCCTTTTTCTTGATAGAAAATTGGTATAACTTGCACTTCTGTTTGCAAGATTAATTTTCCAGTGGTCAGTCAGGTATGAAGAATGTGATGCAAACCCACAAAATGTGATAAAAATAGTGTGCCAGCGTGGCTCAAAACTTACATTTAACAGTTAGCTTTCTATCAATTCCGGGGGCTCACCCCACAACCTCCCCAGACATGTTTGCACAAGTCTCTTGGGAGTTGTTTTCTGGGGATGTGGCCATTAGTGACCCCATGTTACTGGTGACCCTGATGAATTAGCAGCCTTAATGGAAATAAAGTGGCATTGATGATAACACTTTATTCAATTAAAGGGATTGGCACCGATAATTAATGCGGAGAACCGAAAACATGTGGAAATGCATTATTAGCTTATAACTCGGGATAAGTTGTACAATTCCATATATAGCTGCTTTAATGTGAAAGAAATTACCAAATAGTGAAAAAAATGAAATATTTGAGGAAATTTGGCATACCGTCTCCGCAAATATACATTAACAGCGCGGTGTCGCAAGAATTGTCACCCAACGGGCTGATTGTGGTTTACCCCAGTACAGAATAAAACAAAGATGATCAATCGTTTTGGGTGTGAGGTCAAACTCTGTTGATCATGGTGCACAATATACACCGAAACATCTGTGATATTCACGGGAAAGGCTTTTGTGATCTGAAGTCGGAATTTTGATACGCACGTATAGAATAAGAATCAGATAAAAAGTACGCCTTGTCTTTAATACACAGATTTCAAGCCAAGAACTTGCAGTTATGTTCGCATATCCATGCCAGTAATAAAAAATTAGACAAATATGACTTTTGATGAGTGTGTTGATGGTTTTGCATTAGCAAAATCGCTGCTAATCCCTGAATGCTGCTCAATTTAATCAGGGCTCACTATATGGGGTCACTCTAAATGGCCACCACACCGTTTTCATGTTGGGAGAGACAAGACCTAGCGGCCTTGTTGAAGGATAAACTTGATTCTTCTAATTTTCATGGTGGGATTGGAGTGATTCCCAGTATAGTGTTTTATCCTATTGGGGGACAAGGACCTGGAGAGTTTTTGCAAAGGGCAGATAGGGACAGTTAACATGTGTGATGGGCGCCTGTTTTTTTTCCGCAAGAAATTGAGGCGGTTGAATTTTAATAACAAAACTGAGTTATGTTACAAATTTAGAATGATCTTTCGCGGAAATAAAAACATTTTTCAAAGTCCTGATCACAGTCTCCTATCACTGGCAAAAATTTAGTGGCTAGTATTTTCCTAAAATCTTGGTGTAGATTTAAATCTACTTGGTACTCAAGGTTGGTAAGCTGAGTAGAAAATAATCTTTCCCGAGAGGAAATGCTCTTCAAACTGTAGATATGTTCTGCCATTGCCGAGGGAAATTAGTAAAATTACCTTTGTGTAAATGTCACTGTCATAATAGCCTTTGGAACAGGCTGGTCAAAAAGTAATGTTCACACTTCACTTTTAAAAAAGGCTCCGATCTGAAGGTGCTTCTGAAAGGTTTTTGCCAAAAGAACCATTCTCAGATAGCTCGAATTTTCCCGTAGTTTTGCTAGTAGTTAAGTGTCGAGCAAGTGGGCAAGTTGAAAACTCAATGGTAAAACACAAGAAACTAATAGGGCTTTACCTCCTAACACAGTCAGTGATGTCAGTGTGTTATGTGAAATACCAATGCGGGCGTTGATTCAAAGCACTGGCTTACGCATGTTGCATATTAAGGCGGTGCAAAAATACACCATTGTTCTAACGAGGTTTGATCGTCACGACTCGAGGAAGATAAAATGGACTTTAACTAGCGCTAGCCTTGCAAGCAATTTTGTGAAAAAAAAATAAGCACAAGGCCTGCTTCTTAGCCTGAGTCACCGTCACATACTGACCAAAAAGTCATCCTGTTCTCACAAAATGATTATCTCCATTCCCCCCCCATATGGCAAAATACTCTAATTTCAGGTGCACATAACCAGACGGAATATAAATTCCTTTATTGTGGCAAAGGTAGCGGACCAAAACGACAATGATAATCATCGTAGGAGGATGAAGCTTATAGGGCGTGATACCACCAACTGGAAAGTGAAACAAGGAAAACAGGGTTGTGGACAATTAGCGCCCTGTCGGTCATAGTGACCCTGATGAATGCATCAGACTTGTATGATTAGCAGGTATTCCGTACCAGTCTGATGAATTCATCAGGGGTTCTAGTGACTCAGGGTCGGTATTGTCACAACCCAGGAAAACATGTTATCTTGAAATACATTGTGATTGTATGATTTTGCAGGTGTATCAGAGGTACCGGATTGCTGACATACCCTGGCCATTATGGAAGCTCATCGACTTCAGCACAAAGCTGAGGATGAAGACCATCATATCCTTTGAAGTGTCTGGCACAAGAAAGTCCTCATGTCCACCCTAAGACCAGACTTCAAAACACCTAACTAAAAGTGGAGTACGTAAAAAATATTAAATATGGCAGCTGGGGTTACCCCTGAGACTATGGCACGATAATGTTGTGGTTGTTCGTGGTGGCTTTATCCAGAAGAGGATTGTTGCCATGGCCGGTCAATTCGTTGTCTCATTGTGTCTGTCCCACAACTGTTGCGTAAATTGCCCTTGATTCCTGGTCCAATTTGATGACTCTTGGACCAAAGACCTAATAGGTAACACCACATTCCAGTGTGGGATCCAGATTCTGAAAGGTCAAAGGTCTATCTGTCACGAGAGTGATTTGTAATACAAACAAAAGATTTGGTGACGGTATTGCCGACGGTGACCTGGGCAACCTATGTCATCTCCATGATGGCCGCGATGCAGTTATGAATAAGTGAATGAGTCAGTGCACATAACTCTCGAGTTATTAGCTTTATGTTGTCCATCCATCCTGACCGTTATTTTATCTATATCACTACTGAAGCATCTAATAAACCATGGTGTCTTTGGTGAGGCTCGCGGAAATCCACGAAAGCGAACTTTTGCGAACTTTCCCCATATATTTCATACGGCATCGCGCTGGAACGTAAGTTCGACGTTTTAGAAATTCACCGAATTCGGAGGTGGGTTGTATCGTCGCAAAATATCGCAAGTCTCGCTGGGCCTATCCTGCGCCAGCGCGAAAGTCAAACGTGTTTGCACTTCACAACTTAAGCATAGTACTTTTACACATAAAGCAATATTATTCACAACATTTGTAACTCTTAAGACCTGTGAAGTTTGTAGTACAGGCTCTACTAATTTTCGTTGTTGGTCACATTTTTAATGAAGTTGAAAATTTGTTTGTGGGGTACAGATAAAATTAAGTTAGTGTAAGCTTAAGTAGGCCAAAAATTTTTTCCCTTTAAGTGTTTTTGCTAGTCCACATGACATGATGCGTTAGTGATTTAATAAAAGATGGGGCTGAAGCTCAATCTACTGCCAGTACAGTTCCTATACGCATGCTAGAACCTCCGTGCTTTGTTCCCAATCCCAGCCTCCAAACACAACTTGAAGGTAATTTAAAGAGAAACTGGAAAGTTTTCGACAATGTGGGCCCGTTACGGGCTCACAACTGGTCTCAAGAATGATGACCATGCCTACATAGTGGCAACATTTATTAGTTGCATCGGTTTTGTGCCTTTGCAAATTCACAATGCTCTACCCTTCAAGAATGATGAGGAGCCGCACGCACATGGATACATCCCAATATTGGGAAGATTATTGTGTGGGACGTACCAATATAACTTGTGCAGGTATACTTTTAACAATTGCAATCAGCATTCAGATGAATCCGTGATGCCTATGTGTACGTCTTCCGGAAATTGCATCAACATGTGAGTTTGGAACTTAACCAAGATTTGAATTCATGATAGGATAGTATGTGGGGTGACCAATGATAGTGTTCGGAAAAGGTTGCTCCAAGAACCAAACTTCTCACACTGACCAAATGTATAGATATGTGTCAAGCCGCAGAGGCAACAGCATCTCAGATGAAAGCCATGTCCAAAAATGAACACGCCGGAGTGAACTATTATACAGAAAACAAGAAATCCCTCAAACTTTGGCTAAACAGAAACTGTCCGACGAACCACAGATTGTAGAATAGTGGGCAAGAGCTGAATTAATCCACCTCATCCAAATCACCCTGCCGTTGCAAAAACATGTTCAATTGGGTGGTGGCACAGATACACTTTGGCTGTGAAATGTCCAGAAGACAAAAAGAACAGAAAGAAATCTACATCTAAATTCATGTCTAGTACCCAAATACAAGAATAAGAGGTAACACATAGACCCCAGTGCTCATGCTATGCCCTGATCTGTACTAGTGATGAAATTTTATTCTGAGCCCACTAGCACTAGTACTGAAGAAGCTTTTACCATCAAACTTGTAAAGAAATCGGGTGCGAGTCGCAATCCCCATTTTTCAGGAAGGCGTCAAAACTCCAAATGATGAAAAATGTGTAAAATTGTGAACCCAAAGTAGAGAGAGTTCAACCTGTCCAAAGCTCATAAAAGTTAACAAAATGTACATAATGAATACCACAGTCCAAAACTCAGTCTGGGGTGAGGGTCAGACACCTGCCGCGGGTGTTACGGCAATACTAAACGCTCACCCCGTAGGTAGAAACCTGATCAGCAATGGGTAAGGTACAAAAGAAAATTTTAGCAGCCATAGATGTATACAGGTGTTCCACTATAGACTTCTCACTCAGGTAGACACTGTGGCGGCTACATGTATATCATGCCCCAGACATGTGTCCAAGCACACTCTCTATGACACATCTGATATGAGTTGTCCCACTGTTAATGCAACTCAGCGTCACTTCCCATCCAAGGTATTGCAAGCTAATCACAAATCCAAAGATAGGGAAACTTACTGGATAGCTTTTCATGTTATAGAAGGGAAACAAAGTATGCCACTGCATTGGTTCAGAGTCCGCTCAAGAAATGGTTTTTGTTGATACTGTCAATTATACAATATCAACAACAGTACACAATGACCATGACCAAACTCAGACAAGACGTACATACACAGGTACACGGTAAACACCGTGAAACACAATTGGTAGCATGAAAACAATAGGAACAACACACTGGGTGCAAAATGGAAAAACCCCTTGAACAACACTGGTGGAAAACTGAAAACAAAGTGAAACACCTGGTGAAAATGTAAAATTGGGAAACACACTGTGAAAATGTAAAGTGAAACACACTGGTGGAAATGAAAACAAAATTGAAACACACTGGAGAAAAGTAAAGTGAAACACACTGGTTAAACATGAAAACAGATGATACCCACAGTTGCAACCAAAGCAGGATCTTTGGAACAAGCATTCGAATTGTTTTCGAAGGCTTGGGGTTTGCATGCCAGGGCTAGTCCACCTGCAAACTGATGATACCGCGACCTCCGAACGTTTATTGCACCCCAACCGCGAGGCCTGTCGCATTGAACTCAAAGTCTCAAAGAAGAACTTAGAAGGCTTGAGATTTGGGCGTGATTAAAAAAGTTCCTGAAGCAAACCTACTGATCGGGAATCAAGCTCTGGAACATGTCAAACCGAAATAGGAAAGCTTAGAGTCTATCTCCCCATTACCCTCAACAAGCCTTGAAACGCAGTCCAATACCCATTACCCACCGTAATGGAGACAATATTATCAGAAATGTCCAAGTTCAAAGATGTTCTCAAAAGCCTACTTGCCGTGACATCAGTTTTCCTAACAATGTGACCTTGACCAAAGAATCATCGCTCCTGACTACTTTTTCAAACACCCTGGGGAAGGTACAGATGGACACCATGCCCTTCGGAATAACTCCCGCACCAGAAATATTCCAACAAAAACTTCGACCACATGCTTGAAGATTTGACAGGAGTACACAAAATCGCAGAGGGGGGCGGAGGGGGGGGAAAAAGAGCGACATCTTAATTACTGACTCGGACAGACAGTAGAAGAAGCGACGCGAAGACCATGACATAATATGGACGCATTCCTCAACGGCGTGAGCAAAACACAATCAAGCTCAACACGGACAAATTTTCAGCTCAAATGTGACCAAGTTAACATTATTGGACACATATTGTCTACAATGGGTTTGAAAGTATGGAACCAAGTAAGGTGGAGCAATCGCAAACCATGGGACGCCTACCACAGATTTCAGCGGGAGTTTCAACGTTTCATGGAATTGTGAAGTCACCTAGCAAATTCTTACCTGACTATCGGAACCTAAAGTGAGCCTAATTCGCCAATTGGATACACAAACATGCAGATTGGTGTTGGTCAACAGCCTGCAATGATGGCCTTTGATGAAAATCAAAGCATACTTCTCGGCATGTGCGCCTGTGCTTAAGTTTTTGACCCTGCTGTTCCCCACAGAAGGCCCAAGGGAGACGCAGCTGACACCTGCTTGGTTCACATTGTTGCCAATGGCCAGCCAATCACGCTATGCGAGTAGAGCGCTGACCCAGCATGAGCGTAGGAAGACGACAGATTGAAAAGACTGTTGGCACAAGTGTTTGACTCGAGAGAAATCACCAATAGTTTGGACGCCAAATAACCCCGGTGGCTGCCATAACCCTTTAAGTGTCATAGTGAAGAAACCTCGATCTCCCGCTTCAAACCCGAAGCGACTGCAGGACTGCTAATGGCGCCTTAGACACGTATGATGTGGAGATACTGTACAAGCCTGGGAAAGAATGGGGTCCTAGCAGGATACACTGTCAAGAGCATACCTCAAGGATGTGAGCAAAGCACGCCTGGACGAGGATGTTGAAATCATGCCACATTATTGACTCAATCCGCTAGTTTCGGAAGAGATCGGCTACCATAATCCAATCGACTGGCAAAAGACCATAACTGCAGTGGTTGAGCAGTTCATCGAGCAATGGATGGCCGTAACCATCAATATCAGCTACCCCCGCGAAGCCCGTCCCTAATTTCGTGTACGCGACGAACTTTCCCCGTACAAATGACAGTAAGATACCAGAGTCCAAGGTGTGTAATCCCAAATCTGAAAGAGACCCAAGTCGAACGAAAATACATAGAGCACTCACAGGTGGTTTCAATCGCACCGCTCCGACGAGCTCGCGAATTTTTTTTATTGGCCCGGAATGAATGCTGACTAAAGACTACACTAACCACGTGGTGAAAATGTAATTCATCCCCAAGCACAAGCAAGAACACTGATTCCCCACAACATCCCAAACACCATGCAGAGAAGATTGGAGTGGATCTTTTAACTGTGGATGGCACTGATTACCTCTGTACCGTGGACTCTACTCCGACTATTTTGAAATTGACAAATGACGCACAAAGACGCGCAGCAACAATAAAGCGACTGAAAGACATTTTGCAACACATGGAATCCCCTAAGACTACAACCTACATGGACGCCATCAACTCCTATTAATTTAAGACTTTCCGCAGCAAATAGGAGTTTGAGCACAGAACCAGTTTTTTCGCCGAATCACCTCAAACAATGGCAAGGTTGATAGCGCAATTTAAAATAAGCGAATCCTAATAACGCAAACCAACCATGACCACCGACACAAGACCTGCAACAGACACTGTTAAATCAATGGTCGAACCACACCCGACGGAGGAATGAACAGTGTTCTCCGCGCAGCGTTTATTTCGGCATACGCCCAAGAACCCTACGTCCTAACTTCAGAACAATAGGCTGAACCACAAGTCGAAAAAACATGTTAACAAACGAAAGGAGAAGAAACAAACTAAGCAGAAAACGGACTTCGACCGGACGCACAAAGAACTAACCCCACTGATAGAAAGGAGATGATGGTTATGAGTTATGCCACGCTCCCTCAGCGAAAACAGAATGGAAAAAAGCACAGTGAAGGAACCGTCGGTATTTGCTCCTACAAAATTCACTTTCAAGATGGTAGCGTGTACATTAGAAACAAAAAAGCATCTCAAAGCTACTGCAGACCCTTACAAATCCCCAGATCCCGCAAACCAATATTCCGAGATATATATTCCGCTCACCATGACAATTAAAGACATGACCAAGAGCGTACAGAGAATCACAAAGAACGCAGATCGAGTAGCGGAACGACAGAAACCAACAACCCCAAGTTCCTCAAAACCTCAATACGCATACAGGTAAAGCACCACAAACAACGATTGAGACCAGTGACGCCACAGAGAAGAAAAATGGGCCTGCTTATCTGAAAGATTATACCTAAACTCACATCAAGACAACCCACAACAAAATGAACACTAAACTTAGAAGTTAAGGAGTTTAAAAGTTTGGAGCACTCTCCAATTCAGTTTGAGTTTGTTAGTATTATCAAAAGAAGTATTGGATGTCAAAGTTGAAAACAAATTTGACTCAGAAAGGTGATGATAAATGAAATGGTACATGCAGCAAACACCTTTTAGAACTTTCTTTTACAGTAAAAATGTCATGATTGCTTATTCCAAAAGAAGGAAAGGTTTCACGAGGTGATTTTTGTTAATCGATTTGGTGACGGTGATTGCGACGGTGAACTTGGCCAAACAACCAAAACTTTTGGGGCTAGTGGGGGGTTGGCCTCCTTCTCCATGAGTTGCGCATGCATTTATGACTAAGTATTAGTCAGTGCAAATATCTCTCGAGTTATTAGCTTTATGTTGTCCATCCATCCTTGACCGTTAGTTTTATATAGATATATGAAGCAATCTATAAACCATACTATATGAAACTGTATTTTCATGTTATACAGCTGTACAGCTCAATCCTGTCCAATTTTGACTCTTGCATCAGTGGACTGTAGCACTACAGAAGTAGTCTTCTTTTTAGCTTTTAAACCACATTCTGGTATATACCTGTATAGCTCCAAAGATCGTTCGGAAACAACCTCATTTTAATTTTTCTACCTTAATGCTCCTTGAATGCCTAGCTATGTAATGTCTCTCTCCAATTTGCACAACTTACTCTACAAAGTTAAATATACAACATTGTAGACGTGCCAAAAGACTGTAAGTAACAATTGAATAAAAAATCTGCGTATGAGTACAAGTCATGCTATATTGAGAAAACTTACAACCCTGTGGCTCTCTGTTATTTCTGTATTGTTCGCTTTGTTTCTTCATTGCACGATATTAGTCGAAGTACCCACAAAGATTTTGGCTGTCTGTTCGCACATGCAGGAGGACATTGTATACTTTCTTAGATTTGTTGCTTCAACATCATTTTAAGAACAACAAGTGCGTAATAACAGGTGTAACAACACAAATGCTGGTTAATAATTGCTGACATCGAATGGGTAAATGTTTTAGTGAATGAAAAACACACATATGGACCTGCTACGAGTATAAAGGTTTGGCCTTGTTTCGTGATCCAATCAATTGGATCAAGTGTTCCATCTTCTGACTAGCAAAGATAGGTCAAGTTATTGCAAACATGTACACGCATGTCTAATCTTCCGTTGTATTGATAAATGCAAATACATTAATTATTAGTACCTATCATGAATAGTTATGAGTGGGGAAGACACTAATGAATAATTTCTTGAAACTTGGGTTCACATATGTGGGGGGGGGGGCAACGCATGGGACTCATAGAGAACAAAATCAAAGTTTTTCTCACTCTGGCTGGGCCATAGACCTACCAAATAGCTGAACGAAATCTACGGTTGTTAACTAGACGATAAGGGCAGGACCTTAAGTAAGTTAGAAACAGAAGATCACCCCATCTGGGATAACACTCTGTGATGATTCCCAATATCAGAGAGAAAGGAGATTAGGGCTGCTGGCGTTTTTACCGTTCACCAGGAAGAAGCGCTAGCAAGTTATTCCTGGGATCCAAAAGCATGTATTACTGGGCCACAAGGTAATATAAACATATTTGCACATCCTTTAGAAGACACGGAGTTGAATGTGGTTAGTTTGATTTTTGGTAAGGTAGGCAACCATCATGGAAGACAAAATGACTAGAAAATCCCAATGCCAGCGGTATCATGATGCTGAAGATGATGATGGTCGACTGATGATGATGGTTACTGAATGCCAATGTGACGATCATACAAGCAAACCCTCGTCTGCAGCATCCATATCTGTTAGTTTTAATTTATTCTCTTGTTTGACTTTCCAAACATGAGAATTTTCAGTCATGTGCCTGAAGTCAGGCTTTAATTGTCAGATAGCAATTTCATGCAACTATTATTATTTTCAGCCTGGTGTATTTGCTTTTTCCGCTTTTGGTCAACTTGATTTCACTCGCCTGTAACTTCAGATGGCATATGTAAATGACCACATGCAGTAAAACAATTAGCATTGCATATTGAATTTGTTCTCTTTTACAACCAGTGGCACTCGTTTGCTGAACACTCTATGGTATTTGAAAGCGAGTTCCTGAACTGCAGTAAAAGGCTAGATACAGCTGCTGTTGCCACCATAGAGCATATCAAGTCATTGTTACTCTTGTGAGTGCACGCCATTTCATTACATGACAAGATCTGATTGTGACGTGTATGTTGTGCCAAGACACGCATATAACTATATTCATCTTAATGTGGTGTCATTCATGTTTCCGATAGAGAGAGAGGCCCATAAGGTCAGTAGTAATTATGCACAGGTTTCAAGGTGGTTTGTCGCCGTTTTGCATTTCTCATCCGCGCGCTGACTTTGAATTTGCTTATTAGTGAACGCACTGAGGGGTTTGGGGTAATCCATATGAACATGTCTATACAACCTTTAGCCCATATGAAACATAATTATCTTCCCCTAGTTAACCCTAACACATAGCACCAGAAAATACTAGAATCAATTAGCTTGCTTGCTAGAATTTTAGCTGGTTTGGGCCGTCACAGAGATAAAAACAGTTTTAACCTACTGGTAGACGTGTTCCCCTCTGGACACCCCTCAGGAAACGTGTTTGGCTGTTGAGGTATCTTGCGGCCAGCAAATGTTTACCTGTTTATTAAAGGTCAGAAACCTGGCCAACTATACCTTTTTTTTAAATCCTTATAATTTATATTGTTTATTGGTTGTGATTTTTTAGTGTTTTTGAATTGATTTCAACATTTACCCTGTAATAATTTATTACCCCCTTATTTACAAGTTCCCACATGTCCCAAGGTTGACCAAAAATTCTGATTCGGTACCCTTCAAACTATCGAAAACATCTTCAACCTTCTTTCCCAACTTCTAGAATGGGATTCTCGTTTTATAACCCTACTACGCACACATTTAGGGTATTGAACCTGATGAGAATCTCCCCCCGGTCTAGCCACTCATGGGATGAATGGGGATGTCTCAACAAGATTGAGAGCCAGATCGCCGCTCTCAGTTCCTTGCGAGGTGGGGCTACTGGAAGTAGTCAGGACACCTCCCTTTGATTGTTGACATCCTTCACATCTCTTGTCTCCCCGTGCTGAGCACAATGCATAAACAAGGACTTGGCGCACAAAGGTAGTTGGGAATACTCTAAGTCACTGGATACGACCAAACCATTATGTACAAGAGGATAACACGTTACTGAATCAACGGGTGAAACTGCAATGGAATGAAATGAACCATAGCTAAACATCGCCCGTCACCCAACATGATGGCAATTACACAAACTGGCGTAACCCCTTTTCTTCCCTTCAAAAGGTGGGGAAAAGGCATATAATAATTATAAGTCTTATGCTCATACTACAAAAACACACGTCACTGCTCTAATCACAATGATGGCAAAGTACGCTAGTCCATTCAAAGGGACCAAGGTTATCAAAACTTAAGGCCTTCACAGGGGTAGACTACCCTCCAGCCTTTGGGGATTATTCTGCCCCTTATTATAACTCAAGCGTGCTGTTGAATCAACTAATCCAAAGCAAATCTTCAGGTGCTTATGAATTTACGCTGACGTCCCCAGTCTTGGCAAGCATGTGGTTGCTGTCTCATAGGTTTTCCACTATCAGAGGGCTGCCGATCCTGGTCAAGAGAGCTAGGCCCACTAACTGTTGCCTGAGCTCCAGCTGCTGGCTTTCTGGTTCTTAGGTAGTACTAGTAACTGGGAGATGTTCTGTAGAACTGGCTGGTAAGTGTTCTATGGATAAGCGGTGGAGTCTGGGGGCTTTACAGGGCTCAACATAATGTCCTCACTGTCGGGTGTCAACTGATTCTGGGGATGATCCCAACGATGAGTTGGGTTGTCGCAAAGTGAGCTTGGGGCCTTATAGCATTCTGACTTTTTGATACGATACAAGTATTTTCTCAACTGAGATCCAACAACTTGCAAACATTACACCACATGTCCTCGCGGAAGTGACCAAATATCTTTTCCTGCACTGGATTTGTCGGCGGTCTAATACAGGTACATTAGGTCACCGACTTCCACTTGAGTAGTGGGGGCAACTGATCTAGGGGTGCCTTTGACTTTTCCTATAGGGGATGGTTTGCTGCTGGCTCTGATGTTGGGACTGATCATCTGGTGGTCAGAGAAGGGTATTTGCTGGTTTGTGAACTGACCCGTTGAGACCACATCTACGTTACGAGAGACCGCGTGTACCTAATCGAGATTTAGACATGCTGTTGGCGAGTGAGAGCGTGAGAGAGGATACAGGGCCGTCCCAGTGGGTCCTTGCCGTAACAGTTCATCCCTCTAATTCGCGAATCTGCCTTCCTGTCTATGGGATTCTTGTTTACATTCTGACGTCGCCAACCTCAATGCTAAGTCGATATTGCCTGAGGAGCTCAGCAGCGACAAGGCGTGAGAAACCAGGTGCGGGATCAGTACGAATGACAGCCTGGCCCATCCGAGGGCGCATTTCTATGCGGGCGGATCAAGGGCATCACGAGCGGTGCACTGTGTTCGTTATCCACAGGCAGAACGCTGGTGAATGACGTGGGGTTTTTATCCGCGAATAAGGTCAACTGGCGCCTTACGCTTAAGGACATCTCGAAATGAGAAACCAACAGCTTCAGAGGGTCCTCCGGTGGACTGATTTGTCAGCGTGTGGTGGAGTGTTGCGAAGGAGGCAATTGATGACAGCTGGTAGTCCCCTGCTCATCATACTGGTCCATGGTCCAGGTCGTTGGAAATCTATGCGGTCATAGACACTTACGCTGGTGACAGACTGGGATGGTCTAACTGAATTTGCGGTCAGTAAGGAGTCATCAGAACTTGCGAGGAACATATACACTCGCGTGCTTGGGAAAGTTGCTGGTCAACGGCGACGACCAACAGACCATCCTTGGCAATGGAAGCAACTTGTAGGTATCGTTTCACATCTTTGACATTAGTGGTCTCTTTGCATGGCCGTTTCCCTGGACCAAGTGAGCATAGGTTCTACGTAAGTCAGAACATTCCAACTTAATGGATGACCAAGCAGCTCTGCTGGTGCACGGAGCTTAGCATTGCTTATATGACGTCTTAGTGACAGAAATGCGTGGCGGTAGACTCCGCTTCATTTTAACCAAAGCTCAAATCTGGCGGTTGGTCTCTGGCAATCAGTAGCATTCGCTGGCAAAATCAATGGATGTTAGGCGGTCCCGAAGACATATGAACTAGTCACTTGATAAACGGCATCTGTGGAACACAATGTGACACCCCGCTGACTTCGGAAAAATTCTCCACGGCAAGCTTCTCAAAGCCTGCACTGCTTTACTATCAGTAAGTATAAAAGCTGTGTTGGATTGAATAATGAAGGACTGAAGTGCTTGTAATGCAGAAATATACAATGCTTCATACTTCACCTGGTAGCCAGGGCATTTTTGCCGTTTACTCACGGAGCGGCGCCTCACGTTAATTTTGCCCATTGAATTCATGCTTTAAAATTCCGTTATGCACGTTATTCATCATTACGGAATACAGAGCGTGTAATCCGATGGGCAAAAATAACGTACGGCGCCGCGCCGCGCCTTGAGTAAACGGCACATCCGTACCAGGTGGGTTGGGCGTCCACGTCACTTGGCACTATGATAATCAGCAAGTTTGGTCCTGCCTTGCGGGGTTAATACAAGTTGAACCACTACTGTGCGTCTTGTACAGAGTCCATCCATTAACAATTCCAAAGTTGTCATCTGGCGTGGAATTGTGATAGTACGTGTGGATTTAGGGCAGCTGAGCAGTCTTGAAGGCGCTTAGAGGTTCATCAGACCATGTGTTTGTCTGTGTCTGGCGGCCTCTCCCACATCATCTAATTGGGCCAAAAGTCTAGCAAAATCAGGAATTACGCGAGCCAAGATTTTGAATGCACCACTAGCAGTCCTTCATTCCACCGACCCTTTACTGGGGTCACACTGGAACGGCGTAGCCCACCGTTTGGACTGGCCTGAAGAGTCCATTGGACCAGATCCCGCCTAAGATGACAGTACTCTTGGAACAAATAACCGTCTGGATCGCATAAGACGCAGATGACATTTGTACAGAGAATGCAGAACTAATCTCCATATGGCCAAACTCATCAATGCTGTCACCACCACAGTACAAATCATCAGCAAGCTTTGCAACCACAACCTTCCTCCCGGATACTCCGCGGAACATGGGCACTTTAGCTCTTCAAGTGCCGTGTCCGAACCAGGCATACCCGTTGCGGATCTTGTGTATACAAGGACGCCACGAAATGGAGTAGCAACACCACATTATTTCATAACGGTCGAGAGAGGGGAATCTGGTACAGCACTGTAGGTCAGTTGCTATAGTAAAAAACAAAAAAAAACTCTTCCACTTGGAATCTACGTAAGGTAATCCCATCAGGCATAAGTGAAGGCTGGGGTTTGCTGTACATGCCTACATCAGCGAATGCAGTAACTAAACGAAACCGCCACTGGGCTTCTTTGACCAGATGAGGGTTGAGGTACTCAACTGCAATACTGACATCTTCTGGCCGTGCAAAGACTCCAAGATTTTTCAGCTCATCAAACTTGTGTTTCAGTTCCTGGAGTTTATCATGCATACTGGGTATTCGCCTTTGCGTTGTGGTGCTGGACTGGGCCATATGAACAACAGCTTGAAGTGGACCGGCATGCGCATTGATCCATGAGCAATGTCAGGGTCAAAACCATCATTCTTCTCATTGGAAAGCTCGAAATTTGGATTTTAAACTCTCGCGGGCTCAGTGGTGTGAATCTGGATTCCAGAGCCTGCAGAGTGTACTTTTGGGAGTGAGAGTCTTGGTTGTGAGTCTTGATTCTGCAGGGAGTCTTGTCATTAGTGCATGGTGAGGTAAGTTTACGCACGGATTTGCCAACTGCTCGTGTCGCTAAGTGACGATGGCCGCTGCTGTTTATTGGGGAGGCGGACTTTGCCAGCAACACTCGCTAGAATGAGACTTTGGACAGGCCAAATAGCTGGTCTGATCGGAAGGTCTTGGCAACACTAGCATCAACACTTGTTCTAAAGCAAAGTGGAGTTGCACTCTGCTACATCTTCAAGAAGATCCACTTCAATGTCTTGTCGCCAGCCATCGTATTTCTGTGCGATGGTGCCCAGAACATGTGCTCGACGTACGGTGTGGTGCTTGAACAGAACCTTCTGTTGAATCCATACTGTCGTGATGCCATCACTCAACTTGATCTACTGTTTTGCTCGGACTAACTGCGACATCATCGTTCAGCTTCATAAATGGGATTCCTCAAATTACGAACACCGAGGCTTTCTAACACCAGACCAACGAAATGGAATTTGTGTCCTCGTGGAGTGAAGGTGAGCGATGTTTCTCAAACCACATCAAGAGGGGACTGACCCTCGCCTGGTGGGCAACTGGGTGCTCTTCTTGCGAATTTTGACGGCCTATGGATCGACTGTATACTTCGTCGATAAATTTCCTGTGGCTTCAGATCATGTGAGACGCACTGGCATGATGGTTACGAAGGGTTGTCAATAATGAGACATCATCTGAACACTCGGGCAGTGATATGGCTCTGACAACCTGGGAATCTCCATGTTCTCGATCGATGAGGCCCATCTATGTGTTGAGGTCGTACATCTGATTCATCAGGATTTGGAACACTTGACAAGCTCTCGCGATATACTTGCGGTCTTGCTCTGGCAGGTGGGGGCATTCGCTAAGAAGTGGTTGAATCAGCACTTCCCACGTCCCACCGCTTGCACAAGGGACACGACTTTGTAGTTCTGTAGGCTTGACTTCTCTCGATTGTGTGAGGCTTTTTGCGCACTCTTGCTGGGGATTGTGGGCGTGGTGTGACTGTGCGCATAGCTCGAGCATCTTCAGAGGTCTGAAGCGCTCTATTATTGACGGGCCTGGATCTTTCTGGTTTGGATGGAACAATCGTGCGTGAACGACCGAAGTTCAGTACCGTGCGTTCTGACGAGGCGTGGAGGTCGCTATGATCAGACGAAGCCATTCGACTACAAGGCTCTCGAGTGAGGGAAGTAATCTCTTCGCCTGTCGGTACTGGCTTGACCATGATGTGTGATTCCACCACCCTGGCAGAGGAGATTATCTTCAACAATGCCATGATGCGCTGGATAACGATCCTCATGGGCGTTCATCACATTGAGCCCGCGTATTGCGGCAAAATCAAGAGATGACCTCCGTTGACTGGAAATCCATAATGCACTGCCGACACTTGAGTGCCCAAATGTCATTGATGCAGTGCTTTTTTTCAATAATGGTATTGCAGATATACCTGGCCAATAAGTTGCGATTTGGGCCTAGCATTACCTCAAGCATAGCAACTTTCTGTTGCATAGGCGTCTTTGCATCGGGGACCTGATCACCATCGTTTGTGAATCCACGCAGGGGATGCTTGGTCTTTTTCTCCCACTTGGCATCGTCACAGTAAGGAAGCAAGTTAGATCAAGGGACAAAGTGTACTGAATGTTATGCTTCGAGCTTTCAAATGAGTTCACAGTCTAATTTTGCTAAGAGACCACTGTTTTGGGGCAGGGTGTGTGGTTGCCATCTCTATTGAAAAATAACAATTTCCACTCGCAAGAATGCTATAAGTCAGTGTATAACACACAACTACAGTATCAGCTGGAGGTCGTCACCTGCTTGGAAATCCAAAAACAAAGAGTTACAGTGGCTTTTGAAATCACTGGTATTCCCATATATAGATTTCTGTTTACTTCAGCTGAGGAGCGTGAACTTGAATTCCCGACGCTGCCGCCACGCCACAAAGGGATTTGGAAGAAGTCGTACTCTAAGTCACTGTGAGGAACGACAAAACTAACTTATTTACAAGAGGATAGCACGTTCCGAATCAACGGTGAAAACTGGCAATGATGAATGAACCAGAGCTAAACAGAGGGAATGGGGCATTACAGGATGGGCCATACAAAACTGGCCGTTGCAGAATTCAGTTAAGCAGACAGACATTGTAACCACACCTCTTGGCTGGATCATATTGAGAACCACCGTATTTGGATATGATAAGAAGGGACCACAAAACATTTCATGATCATGATTAAACAGTTCTTAAGTAATAAGGCTTTTGTGGCTATAATGAGTCTAAAGTCAGGGTTAAGAATAGATTTTTTGTACGATCACATGACCTTATTAAGGTAAATTTCCCCGAACTGGTTGCATTGTGGGATAATTTTCAATACCAACCTCTGGGAGAGGAGATGGCCCAAAAACCCAACTGCTGCTGATTGACTCATGGGACTGTTTCCCCTCAGGAGACCCATTGCTGCTTACTGCTGGCGAGACTTCAACGCTATTCTGCCAATTTTTCGCTAAAGGGTAAACAACCCACCGGCAAGTCTAAAGTACAATTTCCGCTGATTGCCGGTGGGACGTTCTAAGCTACCAAATGTTTTGATGAGTAGCCGTGGGATGCTTTCCATGGGGGATATGTGTGTAATTTTAGGGTTAATAAGATTATCTGAAAATGCTCAAGGATGATAAGTGGCATCATCAAGATTTTGAATCACACATCGATGCTGCTGAGAAACCGCTCAAAACACCTTTTGTGCAGACACTATTGCAAGGTCATATAAGCCTACTGTAGGATTAAGGTTTGAATGTTAACATAACAACCCACTCGTACAGCCACCATACTTTGTTCATCACTAATTGGCAAAATTTATTCGGCTTTTGTTTTCCGGGCATGAAAACAATTCTGTCTCACGCGTGCACCTCTTGCCTCAAGCGTGCATTGTGCGTACATCATGCACTGCGCTGCTGCGGCAGTGTTGCTTGCAGTTTACGTTCACATATTCTATATCAATCGGGCTCTGTTGAGAGTCTTGCCTATTTGGTGGAGAACGAAGGTATAGAATACAAATATGACTGTTGGTGAAACCAGGACAAGTAAATAAAATCTGGGTTCTGGTACCCTTCAGCCCTAATTTTAGTGTCAAGAAAAATTTTTTATGCCCTTTTGGTGAAACACATAAATGCTTTTGCCATAGATTAAAAATTTTTCTCCTTCCTTCCATCTTAAATTTTTCAGAGCATGTTACAGAAACAAATTTTTTTTTTGTTAGACCCGCTAAAGTGAAACTATAGAAGGATTCTACAAGAAGGTGCATAAACTGTGATGTTAGAGATTACCGGATCTTTTACCTGAAGTTAGCATTCAGGCGAAATGTTTATGCTAGACTGCACGATAACTAGGAGCAGGGATGTTTGCATAGGATTGCCTTTGTGGTCTTTAACCAAAGAAGATAGCCAGGATTAGCTGATTTTTGGTTAATAAGCTTTACCAGAATTTGCTTTTGGAGTTGTCAAGTATGCACCTCCTATTTGTCCCAAGGAATTCCAGAATATTCTTATCTCTTGAGAAGCCGGTTTCTAGATTCTGGGATTTTGGTTGAATTTACATGAGCAGTTTTGGCAAATATAAACTGTTAAATAAAATTAACAAGTCAAATGACTGGACATTTATCAGCAGTTGCCTTGTAAAAAGTTTGATAACTATTGAGGGCATTCACTGCATCTCTTGTTAGGAAAGTTTAATTTATGATAAAAAAAAATTCCAAAGTTGTTGACTTCAGGACATTGTACTCAAAGTACATGGTATGATACAAGCCCAACCCTTAAGAGAAATGTTACATGGTATGGCTACACGGCCCAATCTTAGAGACTTACTAGGCTATGTCAGAAATTGTTTCAGAGTTATTTACGTGTTCGAGCATGACATGCATCATCATGAAATGTGAATGCTGCTTGGTTGGCTGGTAGATCGGCCCCCATTGGTTTAATCACGATGAGTCTATCCATAGGCTCCACCCCTTTCATGCAGATATTACAGCATGCACAGTGCCCACCTCTTCTGGAATAATTCTGACAGCAATGTAACTTGCAAATATTTTGTAAAGGTGGCTTTCCCATGGTAGGCAAAAACAAGGTGTTGCAACACCACCTGGACTGCAACTGTGTTACATGGTCAACTGCCCTCTATAGTTCAATCACTGACTGTTGCAGTTGCAAAAATTAGGTTTTTGAGAGTGAATCTTTGTAATATCATCAACATCCATTGTCGGCCCACTGCAGGGGAGGCCTCCGTCAATTGCTCTCAAATGATAGGCTAGGTTTTTCTAAAACTTAGGAAGCACCAAAACACAGTTTTACCTCACAATACCATTCCATCCTACACAACCAGCTGGAGAATATATGAAGCTAAAAAAAACACCATCCCATCATTTTAGCCGTTAGTGTAATTGTACTGTAATATCTGCATACTTTGATGGATGGAAACACACTTGAGTCATAATGCAACATGGGATCCCTCATTTGCTAATGAGTCAAAGGCACATATCAAGGTCAAGGTCCATCTCAAGGTCAAAATCAGGTGAGGTCAAAGTTGTAAGCTAGACTGAAAATGCCAAAAATTGATCTAAATTGAAAAGTTGAAGTTCAATTGGCCGACCAAACCTTGAGTTATAGGTGCAGCATGGAATCCCTCATTTGTTGTGAGGTCAAAGGTCACATCCAGGTCAAGTTCATGTGATTTCCAGATGTAAGATAGGCTAAAATGTAAAATGAAAAGTTAAGTTCAATTGAACCAAACTTGAGTCAAGTGGAACATGGATCCCTCATTTGTTTAAATGCAGTCAAGTTCACATGCCAAGGTCAAAGGTCATGATGAGGCCTATCATTACAAACCACAATGGCAGGTGACACATGCGTCTGAGGACCGATGTTTTTCTTTTCTTGCCACAAACTCACAAATTTTAGTCCATGGCTAAGATTAATGAAATTTTGCCAGTTTATTTCAGCTCCAAGCGCAATTTGGCTCAAAATTCAATTCCAAGTCCATTAAAGCAAGTGGTAACAAAAAATTCAGTTCCTAGACCCTACTTTTACCAAAAATAAGTTTTCAATCCCCCAAGTTTTCGTGCTTCACACCACGCACTGCTGTTTTTTTTCCCTTTTTTTGCCAATGTTTCAGTTGAAAAATGCTTATGAGAATTCTACATACTTATCTTCACTTTAAGCTACTCCTGCAAATTTAAATTATGTCTTTAAAGTGACAGGAGATGAATTTTTTTTTATGGATACAAATTTCTCCTGAAATTACACTGGATCGGGTTGTAGACCATCTACTGAGAACATTTTCGAAGGTTTCAAACAAGTGCAAAAGAAAACCGCAACTTTGTTTTGAACTTGCTGCAGCGCTATAGCGTAATCGTCCCAATAGAAAACCGTGCTTTGGATTTCTGTCGTGCACGACAAAAATACGAAATCATCCACTTATTGCATAAGACTGCGTATTCGCTTTTTCACTCGTTCAGTTGTGATCCAATACAATTGTAAGCATTCAAATATCAAAAACCCCGATTTGAAAAAAATTTGGGGGCCTGCCTTTCTGGAAATGTCCTCATGTCCTCTTTAACAATGTGAAAGACACCTGGCAATCACAATAATGAACATCAAAAATTAACTCCTCCTGGTATTGTGAGGATGCTTATTCAGATTTTCCTATCTAGAATCCAAGAAAAGTTTGTGAAAAGAGATTTTGAAGCAGCTGACTGGTTTTTTTGATCGGGTTTCAGGGGGCACTTACATAGTGATGGATTTACAATGCGTGGTAATGAGGTGCTTCAGAGGGTCAAGATGGTTTGCTCAGTGGAGAATGGGAAACACGTACGAGAACCTCTTTGGACCGGTGTGGACACGCTTAATCACTTTCCAAATGATCGCACTCAATTGACAACTTTCAGAACTCTTGTGTGTGGTCTGCCACTTTAATGATCATGTAGCGTTTTTTGGGATTTTGAGCATTCCGTCCATAC
This sequence comes from Ophioderma brevispina, assembly GCA_023653785.1. NCBI lineage: Eukaryota > Metazoa > Echinodermata > Ophiuroidea > Amphilepidida > Ophiodermatidae > Ophioderma > Ophioderma brevispina. The sequence continues at coordinate 44,299 of JAMKCH010022191.1, forward strand.
ATTCGTTCAACCCGGTGGTGTCCCTTGTTTAAATCATGTCTTAAGGCGAGTGCAATTTACTGGACTATCCAGTGGAGTTAAGTGTGAGAATTATGCAAGATGAGTAATGTGGCTTGAAGACATATGGGATGTATTGGATCACATCCCAGATGAGCATAAAAACTTAAAATCAGAAGAGCTCTTGAGGTACTATAACCTAATTTGGGGCCAGCACTAGGGTGTTTTTTCATGAGAAAATGGGCTAGATGAATTGTGCAAAAACATCTGACTTGGTCTAAGTTTTTATACTGAGTCTGATTATTATCAAAACAAATTAAATTACTGTAAGACATGTTCCCTTGTTCATTTGTGATGTGGGAATGCCATATTGACACAGTAGTGTTCATCGATGCACACATTTTGCATCTGTATCAAATTTAAGTGTTACGTGTTTGCCGAATCTAATGTACCAAATGTTTTGTATCGTTGCAAGAGAGCGCATAGAGATTGCTTTGGTATGGTGTGTGGGTGTGTGTGCGTCCATGATGTCCAGTGTGTGGTGTGTTGTGGTAAATATGTAACCCAAAGGTTACCCTAAATTGTATAATTGATGCCCACTGTTTCAACATACGGGTCACATATTTTCAGGCACTCTGCATGTAATGGTCCTTAGGTAGTGCACCACAGGTTACCCTCTTAGAATGGGGTTCAAAGGTCATATGAGGTCATTAGAGGTCATGGCCAAAAATGGTCAGAGTTATCAAATTGCTTGGTGTATTCACATGTTATCAATTTTCCAAATTTGGATACATTGGTCTTGGGTAGTGTCCCACATGTTGGTGACCTCATTTGACCTTCGCCCATTAAAACAAATCACGATGGCAGATGACAAATGTGTTCGGTGCACGCTATATTTTCTTTCAAATGTTTTTTTCATTTTTTTAAAGAGACATGAAGACATGTCTTCATGTCTCTTTAAGGATATTTTCATTAAAAATTAACGCAATTGGAAACCAGGCAGCTGCTATGCTGAACAGAAAGGTGATGATGTTGATGTTATCAAGGATTTTCTTTAAAAGATTCAAAATAAATCAAATGAAAAAGGGAGCAATTAAACACCTCTTAATTAGGAATAATGAGTGTTCAAAATTCAAATGTGGTGCAAAGCATGATACAGCATTGTGTTTCTTTAACTAATTTGTACTAATCTTACTTTTTGGATTTTTTTAATTATTGATAAAAATGTTATGATCTGAAAACATACTTTATTTCCTGATGCTTACACATTTTGTTAATGTTTGGACTTTGTTTAGCTTAGTGCCTTGTTAAAAAGCAAATTTTAGTTGATACAATAGGTGTGTAAGCCTAGAAATTTGGGTTAAATTTTTTGGTTAAATTTTGTACTTGGTAGTTTTGGACCCTCCAAGTGATTGTAGCCAAACTTGGTCAGAGGAACCTCTGCCGCAAGATTCATATGGGATGTGTAGAAAGTGACCGCATGGCTCATATATGACCTTTGACACCATTTTGTACAAATAACATTTAAAACTCCATTTCTATGCCACATAAGGTGCTATTACCACCAAACACTTGCTCAAACTAGGCCAAGACCCACATGCGCTATACACAGGTTGACCTTTATGACCTTATGTGATCTTTGACCCCAGTTTAATCATTGTTTTAGCCATATGATCAGTCCAATTGCAGCCAAATTTGATCAGAACCACCACTGGCCCAAAACTCATGGGAGTGTTAATAAGTGACTCAATGACCTCTCTGTAACCTTTCAACCCAATTGTAAATGTTACACATTTTCCGATTGCAAAGAGGGGACAAGACTCATTGTTTAATAGAAGTGGCCTTTAATTGACCTTTAATAAAGGCCCATTTTTAAGAAAAAAATAATGCTTGGGGCATTATTACAGAGAGTGATGAAGAATCCACATCTGTTAAAAGTCCATGGGCCCGATGCTATAGGCCTCGTCCCCAGAAGCCCCAGATTTTACCGGAGTGGTCAACATTTTTTGTATCATCTACGACCGCAGCCGAGATACTCTTCACAATGTAGCGCCAAAATGTCCCTGTTTGTCCTTTAAGTTGGGGATGTCAGCTGGATCCTGCTGGGAGGGTCTCGAGCAATACATCAATGTAGTTAAAGGGGCGACGACCCTGTTTTGGCATGGTAAACTTCCAACATGTGACGCTGAGACTACTTGGTCAATCACACGATGACAGTGACGGCAAAACGTGCACGGCGTTGGGCAAACAGAGGATGAAAGTGGAGGCAATCTCCATATATCTGTGCTTTGGTCGTGTGCTCACGTCAGGATATGTTTTGTCCTCGCATAAGAAGCTTGGGTAGGTGCCATCCAGCTATCCTGTAGCTCTTTCCTTCATGGTCCAGGTCTCAGAATCCATATAACAGGATACTCTACACCGGCTCTAAAGAATTTCAGCTTGGTTGAATTGGAGATAACCAGATTGCCATAAGTGGTGTAGGTTATTGCCAGCATTCCAAGCTTGTCCTTTGCGTGACCGGAAGTCTTTCTGCTGTCGGCAACATAGGACCCTAGATTCTTGAAGTCCTTGACCGCTTTGAGTTGGCTACGATCTGCTGTGCAGATAGGTTGATGATCTCTTCATCATTGACAGTCATATATTCAGTCTTCTTGGCACTAAGATGTAGGCCGACTTTGTCTGCAGCATTAGCCAAGTGAGTTAGTACGATCTTGTGCACCAGCATATCAGATCAGCTGTAGAGCTAGATCATCTGCGTAGTAAAGTCTGTGAGATGCTGACTTTGGTGACGTATAGAATGCTTGGGTTTGATGGTGAGTCCTTTGTCGTCATGATGTCAAGACTCTGTCCGAGGGAGTAGATCAACCACGACTACAAAGGACAGGGAGCAAGAGTAGCTCCTTGGAGGATTCCAGTATTGTTAGGAACTCCTTTGTGGGCCCATTCATGGTCCGACACAAAGCCATATGGGTTATAGAACATGCTGGCAATGCCCTGACAGTATAATCTGGACCCGAGTTGGCGAGAATATGCAGCATTACATCCCTGTTACACTGTCAAAAGCCTTGAAAAATCTACAAACAAACAGAAGCCCCTCTGGAAACCCTCAACTCCTCCATGAAACTTTACAAACGGGTTTTGAGGTGCGGCCATCATCAAGATGAAAACTCATATCCTTAAATCGGGTGATCCCCCTTTAAAGTTTCTTCTATGTGGACTGTAAGTATCTGTCATTGCAAATTTGATGAAGAAGCGTTTATGTATGCCATTTAGTAAGTCTTGTTGCTTTTGCAGACAAGCTGGGCGAAAAGTTCCTTTGTGAACTTGACAATATGAAAAATAGGCTCTAAACTAGAGTAAAGTGCATTAATTGATACCAATCCATGCAACAAATTAAAGCAGAATATATGCAGTTGCTTAAATCAAGCAACTAGAATTGAAGAGGAGTGCATATCACTTTCTCTGCTGAAGGGATTGCAGTGTATGCAATTAAAAGCATAAAGCACAGGATATTAGATTAAATTTAAAACTTGATCCAAAGCATTGGAACAGGCACATTCTCAAATCCTCTTTAAGTGCACAGATGAAATCCATACAAAATGCAAGCCTTCTCACTTAACTTAAAGTCTTTTCAGAGGATATTTCTAGGTCAGAAGAAATCAGGTTAATTTGTAATTGTGGTGATTCAATTGGCAGCTGCCTGAGGGGGGCAATGAGATATTCATAAATTCAGAACACCCCCAAAAAAAAAAACCCCCAAAAAAAAAAGATATCAACAAAATCATTAAAAAAAGAAATGAGTTGGTTCTTTGTAAAAAAAATCAACTTGACGGCAGTTAATGGGGAAAAATTTGAGATTGGCAGCCAAATATATGCTTAGTAGCTTTGTAAAAAAAAAGCTATATGCGGAAAACTGCAAGATAACCCTTCAAAAGTGCGTAATTTGCATATAATGTGATTAAACGACAAAGTGCCAGTATGAATCAGTTAGGGTGGTTCAACAAGGTTTGCAGTACCACCAATGTTGCAGTAGCCCATTTTCTCAGAATTCTTTTTTTCAACAATGTATGTGTGGAATTTGTATGTTAATTAAGGTGTGAGTCTCTAATGTTAGTGTGTTAGGTTTTCAAATTCCCATTGGTTATCAGATGGTTTTTGTGGGCACATTTGGTCCAGTGGATAAAGAGCCGTCGACCCACACGCCACGGGTTGTGAGTTTAAGCCCTGCTATGGACAGTATGTTTGCCCTTGAGTAAGCACTTACCTCAATTATCCCATCTACCGAAGGTATAAAAATGGAAGTGTCATATAAATGTTTGTTATAACCCTAACGCGGCGAGATGCAATGAGAGACAACGAAAACGTGGTACCAGTCGGAAAATGTTTATCATTGCATCTCGGCCGTCAAAACTTTTTTTGTCGCGCAAATGACTTCATTGGACCTCATTGCTCTGGGCCGTCCTTACCGGAAAATGACTTGATGTTCCTCGTTGCATCTGGGCCGTTTTATGGAAATGTCCGTGTTCCTGTTGCATAGGGCCGTCTTCCCGGAAATGACGCGACGTTCATCGTTGCACCTGGACGTCATTCCGGGAAATGATGCGATGCTTTTCACTGCATTCGGACGGTTTGCCCGCAGAAGGCGCAATGCTTTTAATCAGGCGGGTGACACTGTGTAAAAATGCCCATAGACAATTCGATATCGATAGTAATAGCACCACCCTTTTGTAAGTATTTTTTATATGCATAAACGCATTCATGACGTAAACCGGAGCATGACGTAGCGTAATAGCGGCACGCACGGACTATGACGTAGCGTATAGCGCCACTCACGACTGGCGAACTATAAGCTAAAAAATTTCATGCAGATCAGTGTGCAGTACGCATTATTTATTTATGTTATTTAATTTATTATCCCTGTTCTCATGCATTCGCACGCGATGTCCCTCGTTGCATCTGGCCGTTTTCCGAAAATGGCGCGATGTTCCTCGTTGCATCTGGCCGTCTTCCGGGAAAATGACGCTTTGTTCTTCGTGCATCGGGCGTCTTCCGGGAAAATGACGCGTGTTTTTCGTTGCGAATCGGGCGTTATTGACTTTACGCTAATCCGTGCGGGGAAAAAACGGCCGAGTGCAATGAAACGCAAAAATTTGGCTCTCGTTGCTTCTGGGCCGTTAAAAAAAAAATAGATTGCAAATCGTTGCATTGGGGCCGTCGGCCGGCAAACGACCGGTCGGGTTGGGGTAGGTAATCGGTCGCTGTAGGGAGGTGTAGCAACCACCTTGTGTTGTTCGTACGGGACCGATGGTTTAGGTCTCCTCCCATCTATCTATGGCCACAGCCGAGATGCGTTACCACGTAGCCCAAACTCTCGTTCATCCCGATGTCCAATTTAATTATAAAGTTCACCTTGATAGAAAGGCTTTCACCTCAAAACCCCATATACAAAGTTTTGCCCCGGATATGCCATTCCATTTTGATGTGAGGCTAAAACATCATAAGCCCATAGAGTACTGTGGGAACTTAATATTGGTCGCCAGAATGGAATATTCGCTCTAACTTCACAACCAAAGACCTTTAGCTTAAGATATCAGGGTAAATGGATAAAAAATAGTAGCTTTCTTCAGATACCCAAATTTTGACCATTACAGTAAAATCTGTGGTTCTGGGACGAGGCTATTAGGGCTCAGGCCATGGCCCTTAAGGTGGGTGTTAATGCAGGCATTCACAGGGAATGTTTTTTTTTTGTGTGTGGTGTATTCTTATTCTCGTTCCAACATATAAAAGTAAATTTTGAGAGGAATGACTCAAGAATAAAAATGATCTGCACCAAAAAATATATTTTTGAGAAATATGAAAAATAGTGATTTTCACTCATTTATTTATGTTCCCTATTCAAAAAATATATTACAAATGTTATAAAATATGCTTGTTTGTTGAAAGATTGTATTCCAGAGTCATGGTTCTTGTGTTGGTATTTCTTGTTTTTTCAAATTGCTGCACTATTTTTTGAATATGCCCAAAAAAGGTTAAAAATCCAAAATCTAAAAACATTTGGGGCAACGCTTTTTTTTTTAAGGGAAAAATTGTGTAAAGTTAAACTAAATCACGATTTTTTATCAAAACATAAAAACTAAAAAAAATACTGACCTTAGATTTTGATTGCATTATACGAAGCATTGAATTCTACTGTGGTTGATATGGATTTGACTAGTTTCTTGCCTTAATACCCACCTTAAGCACAAGGACCACATTGCTCAACTTTTGGTGAGCTGGATTCAACAGTTGTATCTAGTGAACTGATGTAACATGCAAATTGATCCCTTTGTTTCAGGGTTCTTATTCCCTATCTCAACTCAAGATGCGATGCACTTTTTGAGAGATTGGCAACAGCAGCTTTGCGATCGACCCCAATGATTGAGAGATTCTCTGAAACTAGATACAGAAAATGTCCCACAGTATTATCCATTTTACACATGGACCTGGGAGGTAAGTTTAAGGAAATTGGAAGCTTACCTTTTATTAGCATATGTCACAAAGGGCTTGTCAGTGGAAATAAAGAGCTTATCAAACTAAATTGCCTAATAAATAGGATTTGAACTACTCAAAGATGGGAAACTGCATATCTTGAGTTGCAATGAAATGCCACAATCTCTGCAATATAAATGCCTGGGGGCGTGGAATTTTCCCTAAAAATTGGGTCGATTATTGTTGGCCCAATGCCCTCAGGTAATATTTCCATTGCAAACTGTAGCCAACACCATTTGGAAATGCTGTGGTGTTCTGTTCTACACTCAAACAAGGATCAATAACTAAGCTTAAAGGTTGTTCATACTTCTACTGCAACGCAGTGCAGTGCCGATTATTGATCACTTTCTACGCAACTGATGCAAACCCACTTGCAGTTT
>JAMKCH010022192.1:0-66507 GCA_023653785.1 Ophioderma brevispina
TACTTATGTATATTTTGTATTATCGATTTTACCAAGTAGAGTTCCTGTGAAATGTATGTTCGTCCATCTTTCAATAGTTATTACTGTAACTTTTTCAAGGGCTCTGCAATCCCACGCTATGCTTTACAGTGTCCTCATCTCAATCAACATTGCTTATCAGACAATTATATTCTAATATTGCATATTCTTTTTGTTTATTTATCCTTTATATGCTATATTGTATATTTGATGTTGATATGAAATAAATTTGATTGATTGGATTGATTGATTATTTGATTTGAAAATGACATTGTAAAGACCACTGGAATGGTTTAAACCATGGAAGAAAGAGATTAGAAGGAACGCCACGACGTCCACAATCCGATTTTAATATCTGGTTTATATCCGTTCACCCTCCGCACAAAAGGAACGGATTCAACAACGACCCTTTGATATAATCCCCTGCTTGCTGGCCGCAATCGATGATCGGAGCATATGACTGAGATGTTTTTTGAAAACTCTGTGTCGCGAACACGTAAAGTGGTAAAAGTATAGTGCATATTACCAAATGTTTGTCCGGGCTGTCTCCGATGTGTTATTTGTGTGTTGTTTTCCGTTATGTCAGAAGTTAATGTACTCGTTATTAATTCAGCTTCCTGCCCAAGACTGCCCAGTTGGAAATAAAGGAGTAAATTTGACTAAATTTTGAAGTTGACCCGGGGGGTCGTGATTTTTTCGTTGGCACCATGCCTCGTTCTACAGGGGTTTCTGAAAGTGACCTCTAACGGGGCCAATTTTCCAGTCAAATATCCCGCCCCTATTGGGCCACAGCTTTGGTGATGATCAGCTTTTGTGATCATTAAAGGGTCAATGACAATACGGCGTGGCTAAGTGTTAACCATGGGAAAAAGAGATACGAAGGAAACCCACAACGACCCACTTGACGTTTAACGATCTATCTGCGCCCCACAAAATAATAATTGCAATGTTGTTATTCATATTATCTCATGTGCCCCTTTCGAGGATAATCCTATTCATATGTTTCTCTGGCTCTAGAAAATTCCTCAGTTTTTCGTGGGTTGTTTCTTCTTGCTTAAAGATTCCGTCATCGGAAATCACGAATCACAACGCGATGAATGCTGCAAAGTAAATACTCAAACATATGGCCGCATCCATGAGCGATAACCGCCCGGGGTTCTTTGATTTTGCTCGGGAACTCATGCTCGTTCCGAAAAAAAGAGGGACTATCTTGCAAATGCGGGACTACAAATTCAAATTATAAGTTCAGTTCCGCTGGGGGTACAAATTCAGTTTTAGTTAGGGGGGGGGGGGGGGGGGGGGGGGGGGGGGGGGGGGGGGGGGGGGGGGGGGGGGGGGTGACTGGTTCAATGATACAATAGGAAAAAATAACCTAACATATCAGCAAAATTAAACCCTAGGTTTGTGTATTTTTGTTCTTGCAGTATACAAGTTCATTTTTTTCTTGTAATATTGGTTTATTTTTAAATAGTGTATCTTTTTTCATGTAATTGAAAGAACAGTCCCGCAAGGGGTATAAATCTCACTGCAAATAACCTTCAATTTTTATTTGTTCATCATAGAATAGGCCAACACAAAAACAATATGATAATATTATGTAAATATGTATTACAGTGACAAATTAATTTGTTACAGATATTTTATCAAAAATATTTGCAAACAAGTAAAGATGTTTATAATACATAAATTGTACCATTTCAAAAGTCACATGATCATTAGACCGCTTTAAAAGGCGTTAAGTGATGTCTTTCACAACGAACATTAATACAATTATTGATAGAACTTACACTGGCGATTTATGGGCATTTTACTAATTGTGTTTTAAGATTTAATAGCATTTATCTCTTCCTTTGTTCTGCTGCCGTATTGTCATGTCGTATATTGAGTGATTTCTTATGGGAAGTGACAGATAAATATAAAAGGCGTGCTCCTCGCACTTTGATCTATCCCATCGGAAATTAAAGACAGCTGGTACCGCTCTTACTTAGTTTGGTAAAAACGCAATCAAAATGTTTCCGCCAGCTGTGACAGGATCGCCGAATGCGCGGTCGAGTTCGAATCGCTCGGCCTAGCGGAGCGACTGCTTTGCGCAAGTAGGGTAGGCCCGTGCAAGCATAGTGGTGGAATCAAGTTATTATGTCGCGTTCGTCGCATTGTGGTAATGTACCTACATCATCCATTCAATTAGCTTAGACAATCGGTTTTTAATTATATTAAGAAGGTATAGGTGTCGGAAAATCTTGAAAGAAATTTTGTATTCACAGAATTTACCCACAGATTTCTTTTAATTTCAAAACAGATGGATGTAATTTTACTACAATCTATTTAAGCCTTTGGACGCCTTTTCCCCTAAAGTCCGCAAATATCTGTCCAACTTCTGGCAGCATTAACAAATGACGTTTGTAGGTCTTTGCTGTTATACATAGGAGGTAAGAAGCGACTATCGATGTAGAACCCACTGCGATCAATATCGAGGGTTGACCAGAAGCATTGGTCGTGCCAATATAGGTAAGGAGAGAGGATAAAGCCTAAAATTAAAACACCCCTTTTGACCCGTCATCATCGCCGCTCATCGTAAACAGTTCTTAAAATTACAAGACAACACGATATCATATTATGCGAATGCATGTTGCGTCCAACTTGCATCTGATAGGACTACATTTTACAATTGTGCATTTCTTATAAAAGCATGAAACTTGGCATACATTTTTAAATTAAATACTGATTTATTGATTATTTTTAAGAATATGGACCACGGTCACCGTCACTCATCTTCAAGGTCTACAAGGTCATTTTGGGGTCATCTAGGCCAATTTTACCTTTCCTGATAAATACATAATTTTTTTGCACCTTAATACTCTGAGTTGATATATGTTTGTGTATAATTAATAATGACCATGGAGGTAGGAGAGAAGGAAAAAGCTTCTACATAATGCGACGCAAGCCAATACTCCCAATTATGATCTAAGTATATACTAATCTTATGAGCATATTCGATCTACTCAAACAATTTTTTATATATTCTGTCTTAATACGCCAAAATTACGACACCTGAGCCAAATAGTGGACACTGTGATATACAAACATTTTCTCAAGCACCAAACGTAAAATCGGAACTGATATGTTGGGGAGACTCCAAGTAGCCTCTTACTGATGAACCATAAACAAAACAAGGTGCTAAAATCAAAAGCACCTTAAAATTTGTATTCTTTTTTCTCCGATTTTTCTTTCTTTCTTCCTTTCTTTCTCTTCCTTCCCTCTCCTTTTCCCAGGCTTATCTTGCTGTTTATCCTTTTCCTTCTCTTTTCTCTTTTTAACGGCTCCCGTTGTATTTGAATTTAAACTTTCTTTTGGGATGAAATCTTTATCTATTTTTCTGCCAAGAGAGTGACGGTCAAGACTACTTGGATGATTATGGCATTAATATCAGAATAGTATTGAGTTTTACCCAACAAATAAAAAACAATTTACCAGCAGTCCCTAACGTAATAATAACGTATATAATATTAAATCTCTTAAGTCCCTAAACCCCGTCCTAATACAGGTTGATTAAAAAAACTTGACCCTGATTGTGTCCGCCCATTTTGAATTTTTATAACAAATCTCTAACAAATATTTGTCTCTCAAAACTTTATTTCCTTATGTTTAATTTGTGGCAAAGATAATTCCAATCGGTTAAGAAGAGACCGAGCTACATCTCGTGAATCAAGTAGTCCATCTTTTCTCCCTATCCACGATTCCCATTTTAATGCACGTCGCAACTAAGCAAGTGGCTCCCCCAAATGATGATAGGTATGTCTATGTTTTATGTTCAAATAAAATGGTACCTTAAAGGTGTAAAAGCCCATTGTTGAATGGGAAATTTTTATTTGAATAACTTTTCACGATAATGGCATCTTTTGTTCTATACATATAGACAAATACCTTAAACCTCAAAGGTTGTCACCGATGTCTGTTCCTTCATAGGTTATGTACCTGTGCGCTGAAAGGTATATCCTCGATGCGCAGTGGGTTGTTTACATGAAATACGAAAACAAAGAGAACTCGGATATCGCCAGTGTCGCCTATTTCACTATGTGGCCAATTTCGGACAAAATTGAAAAAAAGGGCAACTTTCGGGCACTGTCATTTGGTGCCATTGTTTTAGATACGACATTTTTCTTCCCAATTCAAACCACTGGCCATCGTGGCAATATACCTTTCGCGCACAGGTCTGACTTGTTTAACTGAGCGTGCTACGAATCGTCAACAGAGGCCGCTTCTTGTCGGCGATGATCAGCGGGAGAAAGAGCGATGCATCGTTTTACACACTTCTCTTATAATGAATATTCCTGAAAAGTTTATGCTCATCTTGTCGATTGATGGCCCCAAATCGCAGAAATTGAATAGAATGGTTTGAGAAATACCTTTTCATTATGCTCCTTCAAATCTGTTGGTTAATTAGATGAATACAACTTTTCTTTCACGATTTTTTTCGACACCAATACCTTCTCTAATATTAAACCAATATTAGCACCTTTTTTGAAGAGTGCCCTCCAATTTTCCAAAATGTTATATTTTGCACAGCTATGTTGGTAATTGTCTAGAAACTAACCTGCTAACGATAATGCTCAAAAATGCGTATTTATCATAAAATGAGCGATTTTTTGTAATTAGAATTGGGATCCTAGATTGTCTTAATTTATGTCCGTACATGATTAAATAGTGCCACCTCAGAAAATATACCTCTAACTTGACTTGCCTGAACCATAAACACAATAGATACGTAGATACGTCATGGCGCTATTTCCGGCTATTTCATAATGGAAGGCCGTTTCCAGCAGCCGTTGATTTTTTATCGGGGAATCCCGATATTATTATTCTAGTTACAAATTCCTTCGTTTGGCACAAACATAGACATTGTACAGCTTAACCATTCACATGTTTACTAGCCAGTTTACCAATGCAACCGTGTAACAATCATCATTTTTTTTGTAAAAATTGGGGGTCTCTCCAAAAAAAGTGCTAATATTGCTTTAATTAAAAACCGAGGGTCTAATCTAATTGAATGCCAGTATACTCATTTGCTTTTACCAATATTTATCTGTCAAACCGAACCATTAGGCACAATACGAATGCCCGACAGTAACATAAACAATGCCGCCAGACTATATCTCACTTTGTTTAACGGCGCAGCGCATAACCGCCAGGCGCCGTTACAGGATATCAATTACAATATTTCATCAGTTCCCAGAAAGTTTACGGAAGACTAAATACTTGAGTTCGATAATCAGGCACTAATGATTGTTCTATCCCGTTGAGCCTCCGTGACCCATCTCAGCACAATAAAATTCATGATTTTGGGATGGGACACGAGGTCATCGCGATATGACATTGTTGTTGCTTATTTCGCACAGCCGTGCCTGAATTAACGAACTCGCTTATAAAACACGCCACATATATGCTCAGGCGATGCACAGAATATCTCCATGTGAGGGCGCTATAGCAAATTCTTGATAGGACTGTAGCAAACTAGCGGCGGCTGCGTGACTTCTATTCTTATTTCTGAAAAATGGCTGTCGTTAACGACTTGCCAGACGACCCATAATCCTCACGGGTTTGAATCGAATTGCAAAAATACGAAATTTAACTTACCATTTAAAAATCATGAGGGTTCCTCGCAATATTATTTCACCATTGTTTGTACGGAATATTTTCTATAGAGATGACAGTTTTTGTTTTTGTGGTTTTAATGACATTTAGATTTGGCTTGCATCATTTGTAGTCAATCTTTCAATGTGTACCGGACCTGTCGCTGCCGATTCTCAAGCAACCCTGTTTGCCAATGTTTGAATCGTTGTTCACTATTGTAAACTTGTATACTGTGACATGGTGTATCGTTCAGTGTATTTTGTTGTACAAACAGTAACATCAGGCTAGGGCATAATTACGCGACGTATACCCGGGTGCCGGGGGAAAGGGGCAATACCAATGAAAATGATATGCGGTCTTAAGGTTGTGCTGAAACCCAGGGGCATTCCGCGACAGAGGACTCACACATCGGTATTTGGGAGAGACAGCCAAAATGCCCCAAAATAATTTTCGGTGACAACTTATCAAATTGTCCAAAATGTGCCTTTTAAAAAATGTTTGCAACATTCACCAAAAATCGGGTAATGTCAATTTACCCCCATGAAATGGATCCTTAGGTGACTCGTGGTAAAAGCTTTCCAAATATATGGGGTCTTTGGGTGACATTTCAAAATAGATGGTGTCCTTTGAGTGACGCGGTGCTGACAATGGGGTTCTTAAGGGGTTTGACGCGTTAGTGAACTACTCGATAGAATTTTCCAGAATTCACCATACGGTGCTGGTCAAAAATCTGAAAAAAGGGTCACCGACTTTGCTTTTTTGCTACAGAAAAAAGAGGGACATGTGGTCCAGTGGATATGACTGCCAACTCATTGATCAAAGGTGGGGCTAGAGCCCCGCTGTGGTTAATGTGTTGTGCACTTGGGCAAGGCCCTTTACTCACTGCTTCGTCGACCCAAGCGATATCGGGTGCTGTTATGGGTAATATTACAATCTAAGTGCTGGTAGGATTGTGCGCTTGGCCAGCTGCCGGCCTAGATGAAGCGAATATGATTGTGACGATTTCCGAACGACAGCGTAATAATAATAAAAACAGCGCCGTGATCTTGATGAAATGGCGCTTTATAAAAGCCAATGATTATATTATATTTATATTAAACCAGTAGTCTAGGAAAAGTAAAAAAAAATACGTTTATGATCGCATGGGTCGTCTGTGGGTAACCACGCCCACACCCTCTCTTGGTAATCCGTGTTACAGAAAACCTCTGGTAGACAAGGGTCCATATATTATAAAAGGGACTTTAAACTCCGGAAACTGGCAAACAATACATTCCTCTTTCTTGGAGGCTTTTGTGTCTAAACCGAATCATCTTTCTTTCTTTACAAGATCGGCCTCAGTCCGTCTTGTTCTGTTTCTAATGCGTTCTTTCTTCTGAGTCTTCTTCTTTCTGGAAACACTTCACTTATTGCATCTAGCTCAGCAATGCTTTGGCATATAGCGATCGGACTTGCACCAAATGACCGCTAAGTCATTCCATTTATGACATATGACTTTGACCCCTGTCGGGGTCATCTAGGGGTCACAGGGGTCAAAACTTTGATTTTCTTTAAACTGTATCTCCTTCAACAGTTTATACTGCATGGTAACGTGGCTCATGTATATGGAGCAGCTTAGGACCCTTCACAAAAGTTATGGTCGAGAGGTCAATCGGGGGTCATTAAGGTGCACTTCCGGTCTTAATGTGAAAAAATCTTCAAAAAATCTTCAAAAATAGCGATCTGCTATATGCAACGTTGCATGGCCATGGTCACGTGACTCATACATATGAAGTAGCTCAAGGTCATTTCCGGTTTTAAGCTAAATAACTTTTTATCTCCAGAACTAAGCATAATAGATTTTTTTTAAATTTAAACTGGAACAATGTATTTTTGCGGTGTCCATGTTTTTTTTTTTTATTTCATATTGGGGTCAAAGGTCATTAAGGGGGTCAAATGGTCATTTTTTTCAAAAATGCTAAAGATAAGACCAAATTGGCTATATCTCAGCCTATAGAAGACAGGTAAAGCCCGTTATTGCTGCAGTGATGTAACATGAATGGTAGAAGAGGTCTAAGATAGTCTCGACCCCAAAGGTTCAAAGTTCAAGGTAAAAGTCAAAAGGTCAAAAATCTAAAGACAAGCTCCGATTTGAGCTGAAATGGTCAGGGTCATCTTCGATCGTCAATACAGAACAAGTACAGTGGACCCCATTCGGTGAACCATGGGTAACGTTTAGGGATGAAAAGGTCACATCCCGGACATGCTTGGATGAGTTGATCAATAATATTGATGGTGTTAAGTGGAACACGTGTAAAAATACATTTAATGACATTTGTGACATATGCTGCACGTTACGGGGTCAAAGGTAAAGTCACAGATAACAAAGGCTGAACCCCAAATAACGACCGTTATTTCGGGTTCAGCTTGTTAACCCCAGATAAGGATCGTTATTTGGGGTTCCGCTTTGTTATCTTGAGTTACGGCGTTGTTTGGAGATAAGAAAACCTTATTTAGGATAAGGCCCTTTTCTAGAGATAAACTTTGTTACCCCAGATAAGGGGTTTGGGGTTCAGCTTTTGGTTATCTAGAGATAAGGACCATTATTTGGGTCCGCTTTGTTAACCCTAGATAAGGACCGTTATTTGGGGTTCAGCGTGGGTTTAACCCAAGATAATAAGGACCGTTATTAGGGTTCAGCTTTTCTTATTTCGGGATAAGCTTTGTTAACTTAAGATAATGACCGTTATTTGGGATTCAGCTTGGTTAACTCCAGATAAAAGACGCGTTATGTTTTTGGTTTTTTTGTTTTTTTTGTTTAAGGGGGTTTAGCTTTGTTATCTCAGTTAACGAAGGCGTTATATCCAGTTAAAACGGAGTGTTATTGGAGATAGGCTCCTTACCTAGGGAGATAAGAAGAAAGGATACACTTGTGGCTTCCATAGCCTTATCTCCAAAAACACTCCGTTATTATGGAGGATAACGCTTTCTCTCTCGCACGCACGGCCACACACACACACAACACCTAAAACCACACACACAACCACTCATTTATATATATATATATATATATATGAAGAGGCCCATCATTTCTTGGAGGGTCTACTTGACTCTTATTGTTATGTTCAAGGATTATGTCCGACATAGCGTTAAACTTTTGGGCCATTGGATTTTTACGGAATGATACTACACCCGAATTTGGTCAACTTGATTAGGTAACTTTACAAGACATGCCGACGTAGCCCTTCGCACTTTATATATATATCTATCTCTTACAATATCTATATATATATCTATCCATATATATATATTAATATCTATATATCTATCTATATAATCACAATGGTATATTAGGAAGACAGTTGAATAATTCATTAGCTTTAATGATCTCTTAGAGTTTATTTCAATAATTAATATTCAATCCTTGTTATTTCCTAGTGGATTACCCTTCATTTGCATCAATTAATATTCATATCCTTGACGAATAAACCGCAATTCTCAAGGAAACGTTAGGGAGAAAGTAATGTTCTCCTACGTCTTCATTAGTAACTAACAAAGATCAGGTCCTCCCAAAGGTTCGATCTAGGTTATATATTTATATCTATAATATATATTCTATATAGATATATTAGTATATATATATATATATATATATATATGTCACTGGCGGGAAAAACCTCATATGTGTCATGACCTTTAAAAACACAAATTTCACATGTAGTAAAAACGGGTACATGACAAAACCTCATATTACATTTCGAGCACACAAAAAACTGAATAATATTGCTGTAATCCATGCACTAGAAAGGTTCCCTTTCTAAATATATTTAGGTAATTATGATTACTCCAGATTCTGAAATAAAGTGCCTATGATTTACTATCATATTGGGCATGAAATTCAAGCCAGAACCCGATTTACAAAATGCACCTATGAGGTTTTAGCAATGGGGCCCACTTTTTTTACATATGAGGTTTGCATTTGACCTCTGGAGTTACATAGGAGTTTTTTCCCGCCCAGCGCGATATATACCTCTTGTCGTAACTTATCACCCCAGGCCCCCCCTTGGCGGGTATCATCAGGAAAACACTGCACAGCTCGAGACCACCCGTTACTCACAAAAAGGCCTTTCCTGTTGTCCCTCTCATTTCCTTTCAGGAGACCTCCCAATCTGAAAAACCACCTTGCAAGAGTGGTACCACGCCGTCCTCTAAACCAAATCATCCGGCTGCAGACTCATGCAACAAGCCCCGCTGTAAAAACTGCAATCACATGCAAGACCAAAACTTTCAGTAACATCACGAGTGACAAATGTTTCACCATTGGACAATAATCACTTGCACCACCAAAAAACGTCATCTATCTGATCCAATGCACAAGATGCAAACTTCCAAGTCTGTGGGGTAACGGGAAATGACATTAGAGGACGTATGCGCAACCATAGATCCACAATTAAGCATTTCAAGAGTCATCCAGAAAAACCCATAGCCGTCCACTTCTCACTTCCTGCCACTCGTCATGTGACATAGAATCTAACAGTCTTGAATGCCTCGCAATCCAGTCAAATCGGGCATCAATACCGTGAAAAGTTTTTGGATTAATACCCGCACACAACCAACCGCAACGGTTTGAACCTCTTGATTTAAACTTCCTCCCCCACCCAGTTTCTACCTTAACAGGCATTTTCATCGTTTGTCTTTAATTAAAATTACTCGTCTCTTCGTCCCAATTACATTGGCTCTCTGGTACGGCTCGCGTTTTACGCACGCGTCTAACTCGCGCTCATCAGACTTGCGCTTTCTTATTTTGTTTTTAATCAGTTTCAGTGGGTAGATGTTTCGTATAAGCCTGATGAAGACACCACATGTCGAAAATTTGCTAAAGCAACAACCGTTTTCCCGTTATGTCTCTTCGAACCTTAGTTTTCTTCACGGGATGCATTCTCTGAGAATCCGGTTATAAGTATGCTGTGTTTCGTCATCAATTCTGTTTTCTCGATATATAATAGTATATATATATATAAACATATAATTAATATATTATACTATATATATATATATAGTAAATATAGTAAATCTACAAATGGTATATTAGGAGACAGTTGAATAATTCATTAGCTTTATAAGAGCTCTTATGTTATTTTAAATTAATTAATATTATATTTTTCTTTTTTAATATACTTTGTTATTCTATTGGATTACCCTTCATTTGCATAAATTAATATTCATATCCTTGACGGAATCACCGCAATTCTAAGGAAACTTTAGGGAGACAGGAATGTATAGATATATAGATATAATATAATTATAATATATATATATAATAATATTATATATCTATTATATATATATATCTATATATAATTATATATCTATCTATATATATTTTATAGATTATATTATAGAGAAGAGAGAGAGAGAGACGTAAGAAATGATAAGTTGACCGGCCTCTGGGTGTAATAAAATTATGTACAGACTGTCCCAAAAAACTCTACAATCAAAGATTGAATGTTTTTGGCAAAAATTAAGTCCATCTCACTGGATTTTTACTGATTCTTTTTTAGGAGTGTTCTAGCTTTCATGAGATGTTTAGTTCGTGTAATTTGGGGGTGGTTTAGTTAGGCTAATAATCTTAGTCAGTTGAAACCTGTTTGGGCCAGTTTCGGACCTATCCGTGATATCAACAAAGTTGCCATTGACACTCTCCTTCAAGACATTCTTTGTTGAAAATTGAAATAAAAAATAAGTATTAGGTGCTCTTCTTGTGATTAACATAATTTATACGTTTATCATCGCAATTGCTAATATACATGGAGCATTGATGTATCATTGGGAAATTCAATTCCAAACAGTCCTGTTGTCTCTCAAGCTTTACCCAGGTTCACAGAAGGTTTGAACCAAAAAACACCCTGTTGAAAGTAAACTGAGACCTTTGAACACAACCATCTTTCCTTTTATTGGCTCTTTGTTTAACGCTTCTTTCTTCGTCATATTCCTCCCTGGCATCTTGGAGGCAGTGGGGATATGGGAAGGGTAAATTGGTCCCTCACATTAGAGCATTTTCACACATTTGTCCCTCAACAGACTTGTAGATTGTTACAAATTAGTTTCATGCAGTCAAATTCCCCAAAGTTCATGAAAATATCCTTATTATTGTTCTCCCCTCATTTTTCACCCACACATAATACTTTCTTGGTGCTTTCAGCTTCACTGAAAAATATACTTGATTAGGTTCAATGCAGCTATACTTCACTGCCTGATCTGTACAAATTTACTTTGTTTGAAGGGTTTAAAATTATCCCACAATGATGCTAACACGCCTTATACTTTAGTTTCTTGAACCTTCAGGTGAAACTGGCCCATGGATCTTTTATCCTTTGGGGGGGGGGGGGTGTTCAACGGACAATATCTCCGCTTAGGGTCCCTCAAATTGGATGGAAAAAAGCGAGGATGTACTTAGGAGTCTTGTCTAACAAATAAAGTCCAAATATATGGAAATGTACAGCTTATATTTTTTATGAATTTTTAGTTTGATGTATAGTGTTTTTGGGACATTCTGGATGGCGAAAGGAATTGATAACAAAGCGGGCGTTGCAAACTATCGTAACGGACTTTGACTGTAAATGGGACTCGAGCCAGCAACCCTCTCTGTTAGTACTTGAGCGCGCTAACCATTGCGCCATCACGACCTGATGGTTTTAAATTGACGTCGTATTTAAGCCGGTGGAACACTAGTGATGTAGAAACTCGAATGAAAATCCATAAGGTTGTGATGGCGCAAGAATTTAGCTGTATAATTCCACAGAAACGTTACCGATTATTATAACTCAGATTCTAAATGCCTACAGTCATAGATACATAGGTGTGCCACGTATTTGTATCTCCTATTCCACAATTATCTAGCCAAGTATATGGATGGTTGGTTGTCTGTCTGTTTAAAATGAATGGGGGAACTGCGTGTGCGGGGTAGTGCGATGGAGTATGTTTTAATGGAAATAGTAATGGCTACATTAATTTCATAGAAGGGGGACGAGTAGTCAATTATATTTGTCTGAGGGTACCCGTCTTTTCAGGTGGTAAGAGGGGGTACCCATAATAACAATTTTAAAGTACTTTGGTTTCTATTTCGCAAATGGTAGTATGTGTTAAAACGAGTCATGTGTTAATTGTGATTCCATTCAACATGAGATGCGTCCTCTATTTCCACGTATCAATGCACATTGCTTATGTGTTTATTTTTTATCTATAATTATTTGCACATGATCAACATATGAAACAATATCTTGGCACGATAAACTGAACATCAGATATGATTTTCTCAAGTCACCTGAAAACATTTCTGGAAGGGACGCGCCCCACAATTATATTTTAGGGGGGTCCCAATATTGAGAATCACTGTTGTTGGACACGAAGAAGTTGTAATGCAGAGTTATCTGTACCGATGAAGTGATGTGCTGGGTGTTATTCGACGGGAACGTGCTTTGGATACATTTGTAAACACTAGAGTTTGTAAATGAAAGTATCTAATTATCTATGCTGTCGAAGTTACATTGGTATCGAAGGTCATGCTGATATTGATTTAAATAAAATACACGTTGCAACACATGTTTCACTTATTGAATTTAACATTTGTGTTTTATTTAATTATCGTGACCTTCAGGCTCAGATTTTAATAATACTCATCAGGGATAGGTATCGATTTGTGTCAAAATCCATCGTGAAATTTCGTGCATGATCGTGCATTACAATAATTTAACAACTCTCTGTCTAAGGTGGTTAAACTGTTTACATTCTAGTTCTGTGTATCGTTAAAGCAAAAAAAATCATAGTATTGGCACGCATGCGTGAGGACGTACTAATCTCTGCCTTCAGCAACAATGGAATGAACCAACTAGACACAACGAATTACCGGGTACTACTTTATTCAGCACTGCTTGTTAGAGTGCGCCGCATCAGCATGCCGTAGTACGAGGAAGCAGCTGCGGGGGAAAAGAAGAAAACCATCTTTCATCCGGATTGCATCAGTGTGTAAATAGGAGATTGTAAAAGGAAACAATGTAACCTATGGGCCGCCTGTAATATTTTGCGATACAAGAGTATCATCGGACTTTTTATACTCACAGTCTTGTAAGGTTATCCTTCAACGTTCGTAAGTGTTTCTTTAAACCGATGTAGCTTTAAACTAGAAGTTTGAGGATACAATGTCACGGGGTACGTTTGCGGAGCGTCTAAGTGGAATGCGATCTAAGCACTTTTTGCCGAGGGTCATTTGGTCATCGTTTTCCTATCCGTGAGATATAAAGTCTTCGTACTTGAAAGGTAAAAACACTTTACAGGATGGGACCGACTAAGGGATCGGAACACTATCTGGATACTTGCACTAAATCTCGAGTCTTTTTGAAGTTCCTGATTGCAGTGGTTACTACATTATTGTTTTTAACACAGAGGTAGGTTTTAGTTTTAATCCGCAGTATTTTTCTCAATATTCTTTGTAAATGGTACTTATTTATTTGAGAATAATTACATTTGTTTGGCTACTTTAATGCAATATTCTGTACAGAGTAATTTCCCTGTAAGGCATTGCTAAAATACATTTCAATCCAGTAACTGACAGATGTATAAAACGAATTGAATATGTTTCCTTATGTAACGAATGCCAACTCTTTTCCCGTAAAGACAAACACATACCATAAGAATTCCGTTACATAACCAAACAAGTCCTGAAAGATATGCTCCTGAAATACGATGTAAAGGATGGACCATGTTTAGCTAACAGGGAAACATTTGCACAGATTGTGTCAAAACTACCCAATATGGGGTGAAATTTGCCACATATTGGTGTAAAGAGTAAACAATTGCACAGACTGGGATCAAAAGTACACAATATTTTTTTTAAATTTTGATACCAATGTGTACTGATAACTGATATAGAGTGGCCATTTTAAGTCATTACTGTTATTTTTTTTTAAATCACCTATTATTATTATTTTTATTAATTGTTGAAAATTATAAGTAAAAGCGGCTCCGTTTAACAAAACGTTATGCTAAGCCAGATGATCATCTTCAGAAACAATTTAATTTGCGATGAACCTTTTCTTTTTCTTTTTAATCACTTTTTCAATGTGATTGCTAGTCCTATGTAAGATCGGATTCACATTTGGGAGAATGCTTTCAGAAAACAGTCGAACTTAAAATCGAATTTAGTTGTTTATTAAAAAGGGTTACATGAGAGAAGAATGCATATGCGCATACCGATTTGCAAATATCTTCTTTAATATCTGAAATATTCCCTCTTTGTCAACCCACAATTTAGAGAATGTTATGAAATTCAAGTGTTACTTTCCATACATTACGCTTGTTTGAATGTTTTGCGTGAAATTACAAGACCGCTTCTTCGTTGATTGCGCGACGTCTTGAATACATCCCCGAAATTTGACTTCGTTGGATGTCATAGTGTCTCCAATTTGCTCTAAAGGATCTCAATAGAGTTGGTCAAATACGGGCTTTAGGCCGTAGGGGAGACCGGGGACGACTGTAAGACTCTTTATCAAATGGGCCGTATTTCCCTTACGGTAGCTGAAATGTTCTCCAAAATGTTTGTAAATGTAAGCTGCACGTCTTAGCTTGCTTTTCCATAGGTATTGAGTAAATGGAAACCAATCTTGTAGGAGCTGTTATCATTTGAACATAGAACGTCAAATGTTGCAAATGACAGAATGGCGTGGGGCAATTGTAACATCTATTGGGGTCAATTGTAACATCCTAAATAACTCTCTCAAAAATGATCTTTGACTGAAATTTATTTGTTGAAATATTTAATGCAATTAAATTTAATTTCAATTCTCAGGGTCAATAGTAAGACAAGTTGTCAATTAAAAACCACGCAGAAAAGATCGATACCACTAGTGCTAAGCAATGGTGTGTTACATTTGACACCGACAATATAATTATCAATTCTTTGCATTAAAATTCAAGAGTACACAAATGTTATTCAATTATACATTTTTGAACCCTGCAGCCTATTAGCAATGTCTTTCCCCTCTGAAAGTTTAAAGCTGATGGCTCTTGCCAATAAACTTCTAAATCGAAAATAATAAAACAATCTTAATTCTACAAAAGCCTTTCAAAATCAGTTTTTTGGTTGTAAATAGTTGATAAGATGGGTTTAGGTGGCAAATGCCTTGTGGGAATACGCGGAAGGGGTTGACACAATTACTTAGTTAATGCGGTGTGATAAAATACATTTTATTAGGCACGGGCACCCTTGTTACAATTGCCCCGGTGTTACAATTGTCCCAGATCTCCCCTGCTAAATTGTGATGTGAATATTAAAGGGAAAATGCAAAGCATCGAATATAATATATCCTTTTGGCAATAGCTCACGGTGCTCCTTTCTGCCAAGTTAATATTACCTTCTGTTCACGGATACCTGTTCCTCTGCATTAATACACGATGAAACAGATGTGCACTCTACAACACTTATTGCAATTTTCCGTCTTAGTATTTTTCTCTAGTATAAAATAGAGTGCAAGAAAGAAAGAGAGAGAATAGGGAAGAGAGACAGACAGACAGACAGACAGACGGAGAGATGGCGTATCGAGAAAGAAAGAGTAGAGAGAGAGAGAGAGATTGTTGTGCATAAAATGCTCGTCTGTTTCATTTTTCTGATCTGTTGCAAAAATTCAGTGTCTGTCTATCGATTTATTTTGATCTTCGCATCGACAGGTACTCATAAATTTAAATCATCTGGGTTAGATAAGTTTCTGAAGTCGGGTGGGAAGTGAGATCCAAATTCTTTTCAATTCTCTTGCTTGTCCACTAAGTTTGTAGGCAATATTTTCCAGTAGGAATTCACCCACACACGGATTTATATTGTGGTTAAAGAAGGACAATATGAAAATGATGAGACAGACATTTATAAAAGGGCCTACTGTACCCATGTCTTTTTTCAAGGCATTACTGAAAAGCTTTACTGTTGGGTAACAACCTCCCGCAAGATATTCTTACACAGGGGAAGTGGCAGGGAACGGGGATTAAACTACAATTGCTGTAGTAACTTTAGAAGTATGCTTACTTGGAAGGATAGCTGCATTACGTCACTGTTGTTGTAATACTGATATACGAACCCCAACACAAGGTCGTGATTTATCTTACTATTAAATTAGACAATGGTCATGCCACGTGTGACCCACTTGACCGAACTGAGGGCTAAGAAGCACAGCATGTTTTCGTTACTCTCATTGGTTTCTTATTGAACCGATTTTGCCATAAATTTAATGTCCTCCCCATACCGCCGAAATCGTAAGTTAAAAGGATCGTTAGAACTGACACTTACAGTTTCATGTTATTAAATCCGGTTCAGGCAAAAAACTAAACAAAATAAGCCGAAAATGACCAAAAAAATAAATACAAAACAGGAAAATCAACAAAACATCAAAGATATAAAACCAAAAACATAACAAAATCCTCCGAATTTTTCAGAAATCATAAAATTGTGCTAAAAATTAAAGAATACGTCATCGTCCAAAATTGGTAAAATGTCGCCTTTTAAATATTTTTGTTACCATTGTTTCATATCGTTCAATCATTTTTTCACCGTACTACACGCCCCCCCACCCCCACGCACACATAAACGTCTTTATTCATCACGTGGATCGTTTAATTGCGAGGAATATTTGATAATAGATCGGTTACAACAATGAAGGTTGATCATGTTAAGGAATGCCCATCAAATGAAGCAATAACAACATGCGTCGTGGGCGGGAAAACCTCATATGTAATTCCCGAGTGTCAATGCAACCTCTATGTAAAAGGGGCCCCCAATGCTAAAACCTCTATGTGCATTTTGGTACATCGGGTCTACCTGATTTTCATGCCAAATATGATAGTAAATCTATGCAATTACATATTAAAAAAAAAAAAAAAAAAAAAAAAAAAATATATTTAGAAAAGGAAAACCTTTCTTGTGCATGGCATTACAGTAAAGTATTCAGTTTTTGGCTGTCTCTCGAAAATGTTTTTTTACCTATGAGGTTTTGTCATGTGACCGTTTTACTACATGTGAGGTGTTGCTTTTAAAGGTCAAATGACATATGAGGTTTTTCCCGCCCAGCGGACGTGTTCATATCGGTACCCCTCAAAACTGTTTTCAATGAATAAGCACAGTTCTCATTGGTTTAATGCACAATTAAGAGTGTGTTTATGAAAATTATCCACATGACTGTATTGAAAAACCTCTTAAAAGTAAAACCAATTAGTTCGGGTCAAACAAGTTTATCAATATTGCAACTTATTCTGTCGTTTTTTTGGATTTAAAAGGGAATTGTGCTCCTATAAGGCAGAATAGTTTTTTTAACAAGCACGATTAGAAATAAGTGACTTGTCAAATTGAGAAATACACATAATCCTTTGATAAATTTACTATGAATATTTTTAAAACATTTAAGGTTTATCGGTAACCATGTTTCAATATGAAATACACGTATCTCATAGAGTACTATTTACTACCCTATAAAAGAAAGGAAAATCTCCCTGGATTCCTTTAGATGTTAATAACCTTTAAATTACGTGTTGTAAGCATTGGCAAGCATTTACATTAAATGAATGTCACATGCCAGACAGGTAAGTACCTTGTGAGGAACGCAAATCCACAAGGGAAACTCTTTGAGGAGAACATACTTGACAACCAACGTATATGTACTACTCATAGCATGGATCCTAATAACACTGTCCTTCTTTATTTTCGTGCACTTAAAGGGCGATCATACATGAATAGTTTAGTAGCAATTAAAGCAGCTTACGTCCATTTTCGCCAATCTAAAAAAAAATATAATCCTGGTACATACTACTCAGCGTTTCATATGTGATAAATATAACCTTTAATTTAAGCCGCCACAGGGACTTTCAACAAATATTAAAAAAATCGCATTATTATACTATTACTGCAATAACAAAACACACCACACACAAAACACTTTACACACAAAATATTATATCATAGACACATAAGTCATAGTATGGATTGTGATGCCAAATCATCCAGTGAGTTGGGCCTTTATTGTAGACGGACTGTATTTTTTTTTTTTAGTTATTACTTGAACATTGACTATTCCTAATAATATAACCACAAAGAAAAAGTACGGTCAAATAACAGGCAGTGTGTATGTAACAGTGTGTACTAAGAACAAGGAGGGGTTTGAACAAAAAAAAAAAATTAGTTTACCAAGGTGTTGTTGACTCATCTTCAGGTATAGAGCTGACGCATGTAAAGGCGTGCAATCATAAGCATTGGGCATACCTTTTAGTAGCTATTTGTGTGTATCTCGTTTTAAAAAAATGCAAACCATCTTTGAGACAGTACACGGTAGAAGTATACAGTGTGAGTCAATTATAAAAACCCTACATGAGGAAAGATTTTCTTCAAAGGTTAAACGATATTTTTCCTTCAATCTTTTATTTGGTGTTTACAGAGATAAACAGGACTACAGAAGATTTTATTTGGGTCTTTTGGACTTTGGGTTCAGAAAACTATGACAAATTTCGGAGAGACCTAAAAATTCATTTTGGCCGATTTTGCCATACAATGCAGAGAGACTGACAACCGGAGTATACCATAACACATTATAGCAAAGAACAATTCACACATGCAATTCAGATGGTATCGATTTCTTCTCGACAAAAACAGTCAGTTTGAATAAAATGGTCGATTGTGTAACATAATTTATAAGTAAAATATATTCAAAAAATTAAATTACCATGGTTCAATCATAAAGAGTCAGTTTTATTGGAACAATTCACCCCAAATCAATGTTTCGGTTCATGAAAATAATGAAACAGCTCAGATATTTTTGTTTTACATTCTCTAAGGTAATTATTTGCACAAAACGTATGCTCAGCGGCCATAAATTGCAAGAAGAAATAAAAGCTGAAGTTGTCTGTAGATAAATCGGAATCAAACTTAAAAATTTAATATCGACACTGCTGTTTTTTCAAGCGAATACAACACTTTCTATGGTTTCATTTTTGCTCCCAAGTTCGTTGCAGGTTCAAATTCCAGGAAATTCTTGCTCGAAACCAAAGGAAACTGTGGTCTGACACAGCTATCTTGAATTTTCTTATTGGGAAATTGAACAGTTTTACTTAGCTTTACTTTTGTTAATATCTGCGATATTATTTTTATAATCCTCATTACTCTCCCACCTTCTATGTTAACAATTAATTTGGTGTTAATATTTGTACTCAAATCACTGCTGAAGACATGTTACTTTATGTAAGCGATGAATCTTTGTTTGGCTCAAAATCGGCCAAACAGGATTTTAAGTCTCTCAGCACAATAGCGTAACTTCTTCCCCAAATTCAAATCGACACCAGTAAAAACGTTTTCTGAAGCTGTGTATCCTCTTTAAACCATAGCAAACATTTGAGCAAAAATAATTCTAAACTATTTTAATTATTTTTTAGTTGAATGTAGGGTTTTTTTTGACTCACACTGTAGATTAAAGGGATAGCAGCGAAATGCAAGAGAATGGAGAAAGTGGAAATGCATGTTTTAACTTAGAAATCAGGGATAAGTGTGTACAATTCCATATAATGCTTTAATGTGAAAAAAAAAAAAAACACCAAATAGTGAAAAAAATGAAAAGGATTTGAAGAAAGTTATCATACACCCCACGTCTCCCAAAATAGGGACCATAAAGGCGACGGGTTCTCAAAATCTGCACTAACAGCTGGATTGTGGTTTGCACCAGTACAGATAAACAAAGGGTCAATAATATTTGTGTTGAGGTCAAACTGTATTGATCATGGTGCAAATATCACGCTGAAAATCGGTGAGATTTAACGAGAACGGCTTTTTTGATATTCAAGTCGGAATTTGATACGACACGTATAGAAATTACGAGAAGCAGATAAAACTACTGCCTTGTCTTTAATACACGGATTTCAAGCCAATCCCAATGCAGGTTCTGTTCGCCCTCCCCCCATATTCATGCCAGTAACAAAAAGATAAAAATATTATTTGATGATCTTTTCGATGTTTCGGATAAACAAATCGCTGCTAATCACCTTTACGATTGAGCAATGTCACTTTTTCGCCTTTTGTTTTCCGAAAACTTGGGGCCAAAGGTATTTACTAAAATAAGTTAGAAAATAGAAGGGAAAACAGGAGCTGACCCCAATACTCATGTTACTCATTTGTCCACATCGTGTCATATTTTGGAAAACAACTACTACCGATGAACTACCCTTACGTCCCTAGAGGAAATGACTCACCAACCTGACGATGACCGCAAAAAAAAGGAGTTAGCGCAATTTCCCCTTAAAAAACAAGGGCAAGGGTCCGCCTCTGAGGTGTTTAAAGTAGTTTCTCTGGCAACATGGCATTTAGCGACGTCAGTGATACTTTTCATCTCAAAGTCTCGTTTAGAACCGTAAGGATTTTTCTTTTCATTCAAAACATATTGAAACACACAGGCCAAAAGTATTGAAACAGCAGAAAAAGCAATTATATCAAAAATTGATATTATTAATTTACCAGGATTTCTTTAATACACATTACGTAGATATTGTCAAAGTAGATTTTCAAACAGATGCTGTTTCCAAAATCAATAGTGGAAAAACATACGATTGATTAGCATGTTCCATAAATATGACGGTTTAAAGTAGCTCGCGAATGAAACAATTGTCGATTGCACTGCAGAAGGAATACGGGCACAGGAACGGCAATGGCTGCGCAATGGTCGCTAAAAGGAATTGTACGGGTTTGTCAGTGGTCTATCTAATATTTAGGGCGGGACAATCGGAGTGCTTGTACCAGAAAGGAGATACGTAATAAAAGATTGGAGCACGTTCATCACTGTTGGACTCAGGAAATTTCAAGACAAGAAAGGATCACATTGATAAATTGAAAAAACCTTTCTAATGCCATGACCAATTGTGCTTTTTTGTGCATTATGAATGCGTAATTAGACATGATTTAGTAAACAACGTGAGTTACTCATTCGAATTGTATTTCACACAAGTGTTATAAGACCACTGTCTCCAGAAACACCACACAACCACTCCGATTTTCGTTCCGTAAAAAATTTAAGTAAACCATAACGAACCTGTACAATTGATTAAGCCATTCTTTTGTTTCTGTGTCTTTATATCCTTCTGGAGTGCATTGGCAAGTTATCGTCGCATTCCTTTGATCCGCCATATTAGGGAAGTGATATCAAGTCAAACGTGTTAACACTTAAGTGACCAAGGGGTTGCACTCCGTTGGTGCCCAGGGGGGGGGGGGGGGGTTCCAGTGACCCCCCCCAAGGAAACAACTTTCCCGAGGGAATATTGCCATGAAATTATACCAGTGTGAAGGGTCATAAGACAACCCCAAATGCAGCCCACAAAATGAAATTTGTTATTGGCTGCAAATTAGGGGCAAACATTGTTTCCAAGCACGCTAAAATTGGGAAAAAAAGACGGAAAATTCAAATGAGCCTTGCGGTTACACCTAAACATTGTGAAACTTATTTATCGGTGATATCTATTCTAGAGACCCCAAAGGACCTATATTTAAAACAAAACTAGCAGTTGTAGGAATCCTGTATTTTTACGGGTGTTGCAAAATGCACGTCATTTTCCCATAGAGTTTGTACAGTAAACGGTTTGGCAACATTCCATATGAAATTGTTGTTTCAGCACATAAGGGTTATTTTTTAATGTTACTAATTAATGTTACTTAAATGTGTGTGAACTATATCAGCAAAAAAAAAAATTGCTTTGGTTTTGGTTCTTATTTCTTATTTTAAACATATTCTGAAATGACTCCGTTAGTGCCCAAGGGGGGGGGGGGGGGGTCCATGGGACCCCCACTTAATTAACTCATTAACGGCTTGGCCAATTTAATTATTTTGGTATGAAAAGAAGGCATTTAAAAGTCAGACAATACAAAAAAGTCGGTGCAAAATTCCCACGCTAAAGCGGCCAGCGGCGAAAACAAATTTTGGGGGTCCCTAGGAACCCCCCCCCCCTTGCGTCACTGAAGTTGGTAACCCCCCTCTAGGATCGGAGAATAAATTCTGTATGAAAAAAGAAACCTTGGTGGTGTAATTAACAAACGAACGAACAAAACACAAAACAAGGAATCATCAATAAAAGAAGAAAAAAAACAATTAAAATAATGCTACCTACAAAATCGAATCATGATAAAAAAAATGTCATTTTAGAACATGACAATATCCATCAATGGGAGTCAAAGGTCCCTTTCGACATTGTAAGACAATATATATGTTATACCCTAAGTCACAACTAACTATGCATTATTGATTTTTAATGATAAGTGAGGTTGGATTAACTAAAAAATGGTGGAATAGAAAATGCATATAACGCCTAAAACCAGTTTCTCCTGATAAAACAGAGAGCGTAAGAAAGATCTAACAAGCCTAAAGTCGGATTACGCCTATATAAAATTTTCAGGTCTTTTTCACTTTCGGAGGAAATTGGAAACAGTAGCGGGCCAGGCAATGCATTCTTTCTATAGGGTCTTTGCGGTACAATAGCAGTCCATTCGTTGAGCGTTGTAAAATGTGGATTTAATTTCAGCAGCGAAGAAAGAGGTGAAAGAAATGTAAAGTCACCCAAGTCGTTTATTGATATTTCAAAACAAATTCTCAAGTGTATTTGACCTGCTAATTTAAATATGCTATTGCATTATGTGAACCGATTCGTATTAGAACTAAAACTAGGTCAAACAAATATCCTCCATTCCAAGAAAATATTCGTAATGTTAACTTTACATATTTGAGTTGTCTTATCAATTTTTCGACGCGTGGTGAAACTTCCCGTGCGGATATGCTTTTAAGCTACAGGAATCTTAAGTCAAGTAGACGCCCTTACATGCTCTTGTGTGGGGGGCACTGTTTGTAAATAAGTTTGGGCAGTTAACTAAAAATTCGAGGCCTTTATAGGGCTCGTTCCTTTTGTCAAGTACCACTTTTCAATATTGAAAAAAAATACCAGCATCGATATACAGAACATAACTAGGAAAGTCACTAAGAGCAGAAAAACTTGAGAGTGGAAGCTGCAATGGAAGGTACAAAGGTATATCTAATGCAGTTTTCATCCCGTTTCCCTTAACGACCCATTGCACTCTCATACTTCCCAAAATACTTTGAGAGACCTCTTCATGATGTTTTATTACAAATCCCTCAGGGCTCAGCTGACATGTAATATTTTCTTGTTAATGCAAAGTTGTTGGGGTGGTTCACTGTTAAAACTGCGGTGAATGACTTGTAGAAATAATCTAAGAATGTTTCTGAACACCAAAGAAAGGAATACGTAAACGAAATTTGACTTTTGAGCAAAGTTATCCTGGGCAAGTGAGGGGCGCTGCTTTTATTTCCAAAGTCTTAATGCCAGAAATGCTTCCCTTATGAGATAGCACATTCGTCTTACACTCCGGAGATATTTGTTCGGCAAAACTGCGATCTGTACGTTACGTGTCAGTTTCTCCAAAATTGCCTTTATTATTTTATGTAACTTAAGATAGGAGTTTTGCCATAAAACTCTCTATCAGTGCAAGTGTTTCGCTATACGAATAAGTGGGACTACAGAGGGTACGATCAACTAAAATGTGTTAAGATCAAATAAAAATGTTTGTAAACAACGAATATCAAGAATTGTATGCTTTGTAAGTGAACTTTGTGTTCAGTCATTGAAATATAGCGTGTGTACTTTGCCATAACTGCTTTGCACTAGTTTTATGGCCAAAACTACGTAACTGAGAAAATGTGCTGTAATTTTGAAATGGTTTAATCATTTACCCTCAAAATTGAGGACTCAGAAAAATAATATGATAAATATATTAACGCTGTACCGCGGGTTGCTAAAACCCCTTTTTTGGTGGCAAATTATTAATGTAATTGTCAATTGACATTTTCGGCTCCTGTTCGCCAAAAACAAACATCCACCCCGGTATGGGTAAGATACAGGGTGGTCCCAAAGTGATGGGATAGGGGGGCGGCAACCCCCCCCCCCATTCGGGAGAGGAAGTACCAAAACATGCCTAATACAACACAGAAACATCACAGGGGACTTGATTGGTACCACTAGATAGCTATGGTACCCTCATTTGTAATTAAACCAAAATGCGTCCAACATGCTAGCATTATGTCACAATGACGTCATAAGCTATCGATGTTAGTAAACATTGGTCAATTTCCATAGACACACACAGGGAAATTCAATTTTCCGCTAAAAATGTTCGGGAAGATTGATTTTCACGCGTGTTTTTGCTCGACCTGTGGAAAATAACTAGTTTATTAACGAGAGCATTTTAGGGCTATATAATATTTTGAGCCGCTTTAAAATTGCGAAATCTCAATTTCTCACCCAGATTCAGTATTTTCGTACTTTCCAACATATGGAGTATAATTGGGATGTGGTATGGATTTTGATAAGTGGAAAAGCAGAAACTCTAAGCTACCTGTGGTACCAAATGTACATGAATCGGATGATTCAGTAACGAAAATCAAGGAGGTGGGGAACCACCCCCCCCCCGAGTTCTGTTTCAAAATGGCTCAGTAGACGAGGGTGTTAAATTTGTATTCAATGTAGAATAAATTAATGCATAAGAAAATACAAACGGATAAACTTTAAAAGTAATTATTCTCCAAAGGCTGATTTTAAAGATACGTACTTTTGCCATTAAAAGGCCGAACTGAGATATAGAGAGAAATTTCATGAAAGCAGCGATGGGTCATTTCTGAAGAAATACGACAAATAAAATGTTGTATGCGTTATTTACCCATGGACAGATTACGCTAAACGTGTAATGGACTTCATTTGAAACAAAATGGTCTTGCCGGGTAAGCTTTCAGTCATTTTCATTGCATTTTAGCTTATTTTAAAAATAAGGCTCTTTGCCAGCTTTGGTAAATGAGGCATCTTTAATTCATCACCATAGGTCAAAATTATGTTTTGTTTAGTGTTTTGCAATTATCAGTTACGCAAAGTGTTTGTATCCCAAAAATACACTTATCGAGAAGACAACAACAAAAAAATGTTTATTTGACACCGAACGGAGTGATTTGTTACAGAAATTAATTTTCATAAGGCATATTAAGTCACCATATGACATCTAGAAACGGGATCGTCTGTAGTGATGGCGTGAAAACACTAGTGATGTAAATACGAAGAAAACCATCAGGTTGTGATGGGACACGTGGTTAGCGCGCTCTAGTACTAACAGAGAGTTGAGGGTTCGAGTCCATTCCCGCAAAATCATTTCACGATGTGTATTATAAACTCTCTAAAATCTTGCACCGTTTTTAAATTAAAAAAGATGTTGCGGACAAAACTTTTGGAGTTGAAAATAGTCTTTTAGACTTAAACAATATTAAGTCTCTCATTGCTTATAAACTGAGTTTAAGTCATTTTAGGATTTGTTGGAAATCTAAGGACGTATTTTAAATAAGTGTTGTTACGGACATATATTTAAAAATCCAGAAAAAGTTTTGTCCCGATAACAGTCTTCTTTGATTGAAAAATAAAGTCAATGCATTTAGAGAGTATATAAGGGGTTCCCAAAATAAGCCCCCCCATTTAAAATTTAGGACATTTGTTGCATAAAAAGGCAATGTTTAGAATTTATAACAAAAAGTTTAAAAAGAGGAAAACATTTGGCTCTGCCACAAAAGTCGTTACTTAAAAAAAAAAAAAACACTTTTGCATCACGCACACTCCATTTTCCAAAGGTTGTCGGAAAAAGTGACACTTTACCGTATTCAAAGGTCTAAGTCTAAGTGAAGAAATTATAAATTTAGAACAACGATTTCATTTCCTTTCTTTATATTCATTGCGGTATGAAGTAAATAAGCTTAAAACATGAAGGCTAGACAAACAAAAAAGGCAGACAAACAAACAACAAACAAACTTAATGAGATGAAATTTGTGTAAGCAACACCAGTCGAAATGTGAGGCAGATCGACACACGAAGAAGGCTACGATGGCTCAACGTGAGGGAATTCTCCAGCGAGCATGGAACACATTCATCAACCGAAACGGCATATGGGTAAACAATACCTTGGTAAACACTACAATGATGTCATCAGTGCAAATGGAGGAAAACACGTACTATTAGTCTCACCCCGGAATCCGATGACAAAAAACAAGTCAGCTTATTTTGATTTGAAAACAGGCATTTCAAACATTACTCTCTTTTTCATAAAAAAGAGCAATGAAAAATGACTTTATTTGATACTGATGATATAAAGCATACATCTCATGTTTGTTTCCTGCATATTTGTCTTGTTTGTTGATTTGTTTACCTCTGCCGTCAATGTTTTATGTTATTACTTCAGACCGCAATGAATATGGAAATGGAAATCGCTGTTAGTAAAATTGATAATTTGGTTACTTTACTTTTTCCGACGACATCATTTTTGGACAAAATGGAAGGGTGTGTTGACGTCAAAAGGCTTTTGAAGCCAAAGGTTTCCTCTATTCAAACGTTTTAAAATTTTCCAATCATGCAGTTCTAAGTGAAGGTATGCAACGAAATGTCCCTTGAAGTTAGGGGGAACTTATTTTTGGGAAATCGGTATATTTTGGATGTAAGTTTAGCCCGAGCACAGTGGAATAGATGTACTTGATGTCTTTAAGGTTAACCCAGAACTACACCGTCCCATGCCAGGTTTGTGAGGTGTCATGTAATGTGGTTGAATTTGTTTGATACTAATTAAAGAAATAATATGTGCATAAAGATTCTCAAGGTGTGCTAAAAGCCTTTCACACTCTTGGACGATGCCACTTTTCCCGTTGCAGATATAAATTGTATTTGCTCTGGGATGGTCAATAGGTAATGGTAGGAAGGGGCCCCTAGTAAGTTTAGAAAGGCAAAGTTTAGTATATTGAGTTGTCAGAAAATACGATAGGAGTGTATTTAGAGATTAATCCTATAGAACTGCAGAGATATTATTCTCTTAGATTGTCTTCTTCCCAGAAACGTACGGCTGATAAGGCATAAGGACCTAGACTAGTGCATTCGACAGGATAATCGCCACGCGACCGTATGGGTAAGTGCAGGCAGCACGAGAGCCGGAGGCTTCGAGTGATGCCGGCATGGACCCATACGGTCAAGTGTGATTATTCTGTCGAATGCACTGAGGCCTGGTCCTTATCCGTATATAATTTGAGAAAACAATAGTTCTCAATCATTACATAACACGAATAATGAACGTAATTTATTAAATTTGAGGTAGTGTTTAAAATAAATTAAAAACATTCTATTACTCAACATGCCAAGTTATACTCTATATTAATTTAGTGACAAAAAGACCTTGAAGCAAATTCAGTGTTGATTAGTTTGTTTGAAAATGATCCTGGAGTGCGAGAAAAATCGGACTCTCTAAGACGATTAGAGTGCTAATCTTTCTCGCCACCCCCCTGGCAGTTTCAAAACAACCTTCAGTGATTGAACACGCGTCAATTGAATTGAAAGAAAGATAGACTTTCGCACGGCCCTCTTACTTTTTCCAAAACAACCCAATCAGTGACGATTTGCATATAAATGCATTCATGAATTTTCTTCTACCATTACAATGCCACTGTATTAGATGTTAAAGACCCACGCAGAATGATGTACACAACATGACTGGTTTCTGCTTTTGAAACACGATTTATTTGTGATTTGGGTTTCTTGAAGTAAACTTAATTCTCTGGGCCTAACAATATATAGCAACATGACTATAGTCCATTTCTCTACCTCCGTGCAGAGATGTCACAACCTTGACGAAGCTTTTACGCACGCGTCACGGTATGCCATCTTTGTGCGCGAGTGTAAAAACGCCGTCGCGTTAAGCCAGCTCGTGCGGTTACTGGTGCGCCTATCAAATCTCGCGCTGACGCACGGCACAGAGGTAGGGAAGTTCAGCATAGACAGCTAAAACTTTATCGCAAAGGCTTTCTAATTGACAAATTATAACATAAGGACAGAAACAGTTACAAAATCACATTATTGGAATGGTCTGGAATGTGAATTCAACTAACCTTTAACGAGAAACCCAATATTTTTTTTCAACACAATAATTTTAAGTTAGACTGACACAATAGATTGTAGATACTAAGTTTTTAGAGGGTATATAAACGATGCAGGCATGTTACTTGATATTGAGCAGGTAAGTCGATTATCAAATGATGACGGTATTTCTAGTAGCTAAAAGGAGTTGTGACTTGTGGTGAACCAGTGCATTATCTGACAGACAGTGCATTATCTGATGACACGTGAATTATCTGATGACACGTGCATTATCTGACAGAGCCAGGGCATTCGTAGAAAAATAATGCACGCTGACAAACAATAATGATCAACTACGAGAAGATATAGAGTAGATCATACTGTGTTTGTTACATGTCCAGTGGATAGAATTGACGACCCACACGTCCAAGGCTATGAGTTTGAGTTCCAGCTGCAGCCCACCATGTGTTATCATTGAGTACAGAACCTTATTCCGAGTTGTATAAATGCTACTGCATTAGTCGCTTTGACGGAGGAATGGCGACGACTCCCTCATAGCAACATTATTGCGTCAACGTCTGGGCCTTATGTTCCAAGAGAGCCTGGAACTTCTGGTACGGGGGTTTGCCACAATTTAAATTTACAATTTTCAAAAAATAAAAGAAAAAAATGTATTAGTTT
The DNA here is from genome assembly GCA_023653785.1 of Ophioderma brevispina. NCBI lineage: Eukaryota > Metazoa > Echinodermata > Ophiuroidea > Amphilepidida > Ophiodermatidae > Ophioderma > Ophioderma brevispina. The sequence continues at coordinate 29,300 of JAMKCH010022192.1, forward strand.
ATCAAGACTATTTACCTATTCTATTATTTGGCCGTTGACCTCTTTCCTACAAAATGATCTCTATACCAGAAAGAAGAGTGTCTTTATCCCTATTCATCTGACCTCAAAATGTGAGGTGAAGGATTCTGAAAGAACAAACGATACTGGTTTCAAAACGAGAAAGAAAGAAGAAGATACATGAAATTGATTATTTCGAAGGAAGGAGTTAGTTTCAATCTTAAAAGTGGCTGCTACAAGAACAAACCAGGAACATTTTAATTCAGACGCGAAAACTTACCTTCAGCAAAATTTATGTAGAGGACAGTGCTCTTTTAAAATTGTTAAAGAGTAAGGAAACAATCAAACAAGCATATAAACCGTAATACCCAAAGGTGTTAAACCTTTGGAAATTTGGTAATCCCTGCTATTGCTTTAACTTTGTCGAAAACTAATAAAATTTGCTAGTCGTAATGTACATTGCAGTACGGGTTATGCTAACGTTTTCAAAACACCAAGCAGCTTATAGAGAATGCACAAATCGTTCCCATTCAATCCATGAACTCAGTGTAGACCCTTTAAAAGAACCGACACAGACAATACAAAACATATTCAATTCCTCCAACAAGCTCTCGACCAGAAATAAACACTGTCATTGGAATTAAATTTCTTCCCAGCTGCCCAACACGGAATTTGTTCAAGTCTGTTTTGCCAACAATGAGCAAGTACGCCGACTCTTATCAGTGTACGATATCAGTTACTCGTGTGTGTAATCAATACGAGTACCTGGGTACATCGCCTAAACCATTTTGAATTACCTGAAACAAAGCGGATATTCACTCAAACTTCAGTTCCTTGCGACTGTCCGATTTTACACACAGATTATATGGACAATATAATTTTTTAAATAATAATTTGTATGTGAATTAGGGTAATTAAAACAAACTGAATGGTAACTCAAATTTTTACCATCTGTGAAAATAAATCCGATTTCAATCGATGTGTGTTTGGGTATTAATATTTAACCTAAAAGTAATGTTTGACAATGAGGAGGATATGATTTTTAGGGGAGACAACTTTTATTCAGGAGTAAAATGTTCTAATTTTATACCAGCATGCTCATCACATTTCGTCGGTTTAAAAAAATGAAAAAAAATGGTCCTCGAAATTGTTTCAAAATAGGTAAAGAACAATATACTCATTTGAATGACGGATTCCGCCCCCCCCCCCAGTATCTCGGAAACGGATTGATGAACCATCATATGTGTGGTACCAATGGATAGCTATGACCCTCCCGAGTCCATTCATACCTAAAAAAGTACAAACATACCTTATATGACGTCACAGTGACGTCAAACATGACGTCAGGCAAAAATGCGAAAAAGTATTTAAAAATCGCAAAATTCATGGTTTTTCGCCATTTTTTCAAACAAAAGTTGTTGTTTTTTGGCCATGATGTGTGTCAAAGTATGCGCACATATGCTCTTACTACAAATAAATGAAATAAATAAGATAAAACATAGTGTAACTGTATCCTTAGCACAAAACAACTGGATTTCTGCTGTTCCGTGTAATTTCAATGGGAAATAGCTTTTATTCACAAGCAGTGCGCGATTACGTAACGCCGCGTCATAACCGTAGGTCCGATTTTGTTCAAAATGGTCTTAAATCGAGAGCAAGACTTCAAAGAAAAAAGTCATGTAGTTTCGGCGTGAAAAAATAACAAATTGGTGAGATACGACAAAAAAATGTCGAGGGGGCGGATACCGCCCCCGGGCCTTTTAGGGTTAAAGCAATTGTTAGATTACCCGAATAAGCATATCCCATAGCTTTGCGTTTTAGGGTTGTTTTCGCAAAGAGAAACGATCGAATCAGTACAAAATGATAATAACATACACTCCAAAATCCTTCAAAGTGTCTTTCATTATGAATTTTTATTAATCTCTCCCTGGAGATGGCCAGAGCATAACTGTTAGAAACCAATGTGTGCTTGGCCAGTTTCGAACCAACTTTCGGACTACAGTACTCTTTTTATGCTACACGTATTAAGCTAACAAACCAGGGTTGGCAGAGGAGAGATAGATTTAATCTATAGGCATTAAGACCGAACAAAATATGTTTCAATATGCTTGGATGTTAAGTAATATTCACAAAGGTATTTTAGAGAGCAAATATAATAATAGACTTTTGTTCGTGCACGGTAAAAACGAAGGAAAATGTTCGATGTTTGGGATTTGTTTAAATTATTGAATAATCAGGTTCGCAACACTAAAAATAAAAAACGCCATTTTGGATTTGTTCGTATGGCATATTGGTGAATAGCATAAATACACAAAAGAAGTCCAGTGCCCCTCTGATGTATATTTACAATGTCACACATTTTGTTACTGATTTTATATTATTATTTTTTTAATGTATAGCTTTTTTAATTCTTATTTTTTGGTAGTTTTTTTTTGTTAGTTATTTGGTTGTTGATTAACTTTAGTTTTAAACTTGTCATGAATTTGTATTGAACTCGTTATATTAAAGTGTATGTAAAATCCAAAACACGATAGTATGGTGAAGGTACGTTGTATAATCATATGCGTGGGTGTTTCGGGTCATGGCGTTGTTGTGTAATTATTAATGCAATCAATTATTGATATCGATTATAAAATATACAGGTTGACTTTTCATGATAATGATCTCCAGAGAATATTTCCTATCAATGGTGTTTAAAAGTCGGTTTTAAATTTGCTAAATACTTTGTGCGTAGCACTGATAGCCTAGCATAGCATAGCATAGACTAGCATTAGTCTAGAAGTATCATTTTTGAAAACAATCTGTATTAACAAAGTGGCAATCGTCGTCAAGATGGCCGAAGAAAGGCAATGGAGTTTTCTTCTTTCCTCCGCGTCAGTTACGCGTTGCTTAATTGCTTTTTTAATGACATTCTGAGTGAAAATAAATTCAATTTAAAAGTGCCCGTACTTAATGGGAGCTGTTATTGCAATTGTTACGTAGAATTGTCCTTTGTTAAATATGTGTCTGTTCGCTATTAATGAAAATATTAACTGTGAGCATCAAAATTGTTGTTGACATTAACAAATGAGTATACGGTAGCCTGCAAAACGCGAGCATCAAGAAGGTAACAAACAATTGTCAGTTAATTATTTGTATTCATATATATTATATTATTCAAGACTAACGTTCTTTGTCCCTTTACCTTGTGTTGTCCACTAATTATACTTTAATTCAATTCTCGTAATTAAGCCTACAGAATGGGGAACGATATTGGAAACAGTTCCAAAAGTATAGACTATGGTTGCAAATAAATATTATGATTTCAGAAACCACCAATCTGCCTTATATGTAAGGTAGTGAACCATGAACAAGTCCTCCATTTACTTTGGATTAAGTTCAATTGACGTAACAAGAAAACAAGCCTTTTCGAGAAGAGAAATCAACAACATACTACAATTAGAAACATATCCTTAAAAAATAATTCTGCATTGCCAGAACGCGGTTTTATTATGCGAGTTAGATGAGCACTGGGATTTTGGACACAATTAGTCATTTTATTGGCGTCTTAGCTAACAATATGCTTTGTATTGATGTCCAAAAAAGAGAACGGATTTTGCCAGTGTTGCCTGCTTAAAGTCCTTCGTCTATTTCGCGGCCTCTATCCCATGACAATGCTAAATGTGTTTTGATCATATTGAGTTACTTTGCAATTGAGTGGCCTAACCATGCATGAATACGGAATCACCGGTTATTTTGATTCTCTCTAGACTCTGGTTCGTTTTAAAGATATAAGTCCCAAGTTTAATATTTCTTCATTATATTTCCAAGGGTTCGTTGCATTATATTCTTAGTAACAAGTACGGCAATGATATATTGTTAGGTCTTCATTCGTAAAACTCATTACTAACTGTAATATAGTTTGTATTTGTATTCGTATGCAAAATATTTATTGTGTTGTTGTTTTTGTTTGTTTGTTTGTTTTTCGTTAACATAATAAATTAAATCCCTCATTGCAGGTATTCTCGCTCCATTTTAGCCAGAGTATATGTATTTTTAAAATTAAATTTAAGTAAAATTATCCAAGAATGAAAAATCCAACTCATATTATTAATGGCATCACTATTTTGCGTAATAAAACAAGTAATACCATGGTTAATTGAGTAACATCAGCATGCACGCACTGTCTTTACAATTACTGTAGTAGGAACGCGAAAGTTTTAAGGGTTTGAAATTTGGTGAGCGGCATGAGCACTCGTGGGTACGAGGGACGATTTTTTTTTAGATTTTCATTGGACATGTTAATAAATTAATTATTAACACAGGAGAGGACCGATTTGTATATTTTGTTTATAAATATACAACCCCCCTCCCACTGCAGGTTACGTACCCCACCGTAGACTGAAGTAGGAATTTACCATCCACTACCATACAGAACTCAATGTTTTTAGTCGATGGAATCAATATATAATTATTAAATAAGATAACACTATAGACTGGGGTAGCTATTTACTCATTGAGTTTACTCATTTCAATCGTGGTTTATTTTTTTTAAATATAAAAGAAAGTTTCTGTAAAGTAATATCTCATTGCAAAGAGCAATTTTCGGAGGTCTAAATTTTCAAAAATGGCATAAGATGATTAAATGAGGCAATCGTATGTAATACATCTTCATATACCACAAACAACCCTACTCTATTGAAGCTGTATAAAAGTTTAATGTATGCGTAAATCGATTCTAGTCACCGACGGCACTTCGCGCCTGTGTAGTACATTCCTATTTATGCAAATAACTCGACTATTTATAGCGCTCCATCAAGCCACGGCTGACTGACCTAAGTTTAAACGAACCGCGTTGCTGTATACACACAACCGAATGCAGTAAATCTGTATGTGTACATTGTACGTGTCATCAAAACATGCTTGACCGCGCCGGAACTGTCCCTTCTTAGTCAAAACACAGTTCCGCGCATATAATTATGACAGCAATCAATACTCCCATTGCATTTCCCAGTTCAAACTTGGTTCCACTGCCGGAAAATAGCCAATGCATATTTGCAATGTCATCGTAGTAAACGTTCATGTCACCCTGCATAGATGAGACAGTGTGTTCAGAATTGACCAAGTGACACCGACACAAATAGTACATCTCCATAGTCACATTATACGCTCCATTAATATATGAGGTATTTAGGAGGACTTTTTCAAAACCAAATTTCTGGGATTGACTCATGGCGCAACCTTACTACCACAAAAACGACACCAACATTCACCAACGGAAAGTCTGATTTTAATTCTGTTTTCAACTTCCAAAAGCCGAGACCATCCCGGACTTTCCCATTATTATTGCGCATATAATTTTTACCACCTAAGTCTAAGAAGTCTCTCGAACGTCATGAACACACATTGAGAATTTCTGAATTCTCCCCAAGCTGTATCACAAATATGACGTCACCATTCAGTAATGAGAGTAATGAGCGGCGCTCTTCATTTGTAATTGTTACGAAGAAGTTTGTTCGTGGATACTATTGCCACAATAGCCCTGACTGTTAATGCTGCCTTATTTGAAAATATATGGTCAGAACAATAAAGTTATTATAAGCTGGATTGCTAGTGCTATCCTGTGCAGTGTACCATGTATGGCGCTCACATATTGGCTTTTGTGCGCATTTACAATAACAATATTGACGTTGTTTGTGTGGGTGTGTTGTTCTAAGCTAGATGGTTTGTGCGCTTTGAGGTGCAATGATTTGGTAAGCGTGCGCTAAGAAGTGGTTTGGAGTCCGATAAGTATCATGGATAATGCACATTTTTCAACCGGGGCCAAGAATAAGGGAGGGGTCATTATTTACGCCAGGAGGAATAGAGAATTTGAAGGGGGAACCCGAAAATTTTTGTAAGAGAGAGGGGGGAACGTGAAATTTTTCATCAACGAGAGAGAGGGGAACATGAACTTTTAAATGGGGAAATCAGCATGATCAAGGGGGGAGTGTGAAATTTTTGAACGGAAGCGTATAAGAAGCGAGGGGGGAACGCGACAATTTTTGCCGAAAAAAATTGAAATCCTCCATTCCCCTCTGGCATAAATAATGACCGCTCCCTAAAACGTTCATACCACAGACTCTACCCATTCTGGTTTTGCGATTTCTACAATACATTTACTTTGTTGATCGCACTATATTGATGTAGAATTAGCAAGTGGAATAACCTGTGAGCGCTTTGTTAAATTTGGAAGGAACCGAAACTGACAATAGGGTGTCGCGATGTCGGCATTTTAATTAGAACATCGCTCACACAGAGTTTTGGTAATTGCTAGACCCCGTTGGTCAGAACAAAGTCGATTGCAGATTTGTGGTTGATGTTACATCCGTATTGAATATAAAAGAATAGAACACTCTGATTGGTTGCGATGGATCTGCACTCTATCTGCCTCGGTGGTTGCAAATATATAAAAATTTTTGACACATTAAACAACCATACATTTAGGAACTGTATTTAGCAACATTCTGTAAGCACTCTCCGTCTTGGCCTAAGAATATAGATTCAATTTTAATCTTTGCAAGAGCGCGAAAACGTGAGAACACTATAATCATGTTTCATCTCGTTTTTGTTAAAATACTGTCAAATACGATTTAGGTACAGAATACAAATAAGGATGTGTTTTGATCAAAACCTTTTATCAAGAATTTCTGCAAGGCTTTCTGTCAGGAAAATGACTCCTTGTTTTTCTCCATTATGTGAGGTCTATACAGTGTGTCAATCATTGTAATATGAATGCCACTTACGTTTAAGTGCTGCTATAAAAATGAATTTGGAAATTCGCTCTGGGAGAAATGCTATTCCTTATGTGGAGCAAGCCATGACTAAGAAGTGTTATTTTATAATTTAAGCACTTCAATATAATGACGAGTTAGAATATAACATCTCGATGTTTGTGCATTGCCCTATCTCAGATCAAACAGAGCACAATTTGTCATGTTAAAGGATATCACGACATTTTGATTAAATTTACCATGCTGTTGTCTGGGAGCAGGATATTCATTACCATTAGCTACAAAAACATTCACTTTTAAGAAGAAATGACAGATAAACGCGATAAAGGATAGCATAACTATATATATTTTTTGTTATACGTTATTTTATAAACAGAAATACAAAGTCAATACACCTAAACCACACAAACCCTGGAGCAAAAGGTTACGTACCTCCTTTTGAAACTATTCTTATAATTAATTACAAAAATAGTCTTTTGAGTGTTAGTCATTCTCAAATTTTGATACCGGATATTTAATTTTCTGTTTCGTAATAATGTTCTAATTCCTTTTGAATAGTTGGAAAGGCGCATTTTTTCTCAAAAGCTTATTTTTTGTAAATATTCCATTTGACCCAAATTATAAGATTATTCGTAGCCATATTTGTTTGTAAGGAAGAAGACCTAAAATACAGTTTTCTTTGCTTAAAGTTATCTCAATATTACTTTTTTTCGTAAATCCATCCACCAATATTAGTCCAAATATTTTTGACATATCGACAATCAAAGAAAAGATGGGATTTTTTTTTCTTCCGACTCACAAAAAGTACATAAATTGTCATTTCTTATTTTGATACGTGTGAAGAAGGAATGTGTAGCTAGAATTCTAGTATTTATTTCAAATTGGAATCAAATAAGTTTACAATATTTTAATAATGAAAAATGATGGACCAACATATTATAGAATGTCCATTAAATTCTGTACATTTTGTGAAATTTCATTGGATTTTCTTCACTGTTGTTTGGCCCCATTCATGTCCTGGATAGATGTTGCAAAAGTTTGAAATATAATTTAAAGGAAAGAAATATGACGAAAATGCTAGAAGTAACCAAACTATTTTTTTCGGCACAGCTCAACTTCCGGTTGCCGGAATTAGAAAATAAACGGCATCCAACTCAACCCTTTTTCAACTTCTTTGTACGTCCTTACCTCGCTTCACTATATCCAATTTAAAATCCGCACTTAAAGGTGCTTGTTCCGATCGTCTTTGGGACCCCCCCCCCCCCCGATTTACCCGGAAGTAGTATCAATTTTGATATTAGATGAAAGGGTGTATTTTTCTCATTGAAGTCCTGAAATTTCTGATTTCAATCCATTTCTTTCTCAAAATACAGATAAAAAAACTACCATTTTAATGGTTAACAATGAATATTAGCACAGTAGTGAATAGGGCGTTGCACTATGCATTATCGCGTCTAGCATCAAAACCACAAGTTTGTTTCCCACGGTACTTGATGGTCAGTGTGTCCAAGTGTCACGCTTCTCATATCAAGTAGAGAACATGATAGACAAGAATCGGAACGAACCCCTTTAATATGCATATTTGAGCGATTTTAAAAGGATGGCCCCAGTAATGGTTGTCAGTGAGGTGTTCGAATGTGCAAGACCCATCGATGAATACAGACTAAATGTTGATCAGATGAAATCTCTCTCCCTCTCTCTCAATAAAAACTACTACCTCTAAAAAGTGCAGGTTTTTCCAGTATCACGCCGAATCTAATATAACATTTATACTGCAAATAGTACGATAATTGTTGCGGCTGCTGTCTCCTTCCTCCGGCATATTCATTAGAATTGACTTTGACCTTTTCGGTGATATTACTTACTTGGCCCAAATATTATTGCAGATGTGATAGTAATACTGAGATTTATCTTGTGCTTCATGGTTTGATGGTTTGGGTCTTGTGTTATTTTGGTCTCCCGTCATCTTTGTACCCTTGTCATAGCAGTCATTTTTTGTTTTGTTTTTCCTTTCCTTAATATACCCTCAGAACAAAAACAAAAACAAAGAACCGTTTACATGGGGTAAAATTCCTGTGTTATATAAATAACGATTCCAATCATGAACAATTAAATTGTTTGCAATTTAAATAGGTTGATAAATTTATCTTCGTCTAAAACTTACATATTTATACAGAGTTTAATTTGTTTATTTGTTGTGCCTACTATATGCGATCCCCTACATGTTATGATTGGTGTTAATCACGAAAATAAAAGAAATGATAAATTAATTAAAAAATATATATGTTATAAGACAATAGGGGAGAAATAATGGAAAAGTTGCGCCATATTTTTTTAAATTTTAGATAAAGCATGATTATGTAATAGTACACCCCAGCAAGCTGCTCAAACGCAATCTTTATTATTGTATCAGACATTTAGAATGTTCTGGTTTTATAACATAACAATGAACATAACTCCCTCTTGGCATGATAAATATTCCCTCTAATACATAATGACACTTGTTGCTTTGACGATGTGATAAAAACCTACATCGGTATACTAGATCAATTTGACTTAAGTTCATGAGAATATTCACAAAATACATACTTAATTTTCTTGTATAAAACCAGTCGTAACCTAATCATTTTGAAAACTAACAATTGAAGGCGCTTCTTTTGCATAGATAATATCAAGGCGAGTTGTGCATGTGTAGTTACCAATTATATTAATTTTAGAAAACAATATGAATCAGCACCTGTCAAATGAGGTTATTTAACTCAGGACTTGCCCTAAGATATAATTTTGTAATATATTATAATCGGTCAATCATGCCCTCCAGCATTTTCAGAAAACAAAAATCAAATATGTCTGTACAGATGTCGATAAGAGCTTTATAAAAATATCAGTGAAGACATATGCATTATGTTGCCGACCATGTGCGTTTTGCAATCTATATGACTGTGAAATACTGACTCATGTTTCATGTATGGTAGTCCATTAAAACAGCAATGTTTCAGAGAATGTTCTTAGTTAAACAGGGAGATCGGTAGAATCGATTCGGATCGAAAGTCAGGCTAAGCATATGCAAACAATTCAAGAAATACTAAGATACCCGTGCACTTGCATCGTCAGAAGTCACGTATTCCAACGCCAAGTACTTTTATGGTTTCGTTTTGTAAACATCAGTCAAAACTTAACCCAAATGGCTCTTCAGAGAAAGAATTGATGAAGTATTAAAATCACGTACTGCTAGTGAAGTTATTAAATATGCCATTTTTGTTAGCGCTAAATGCCTGGAGTATCACAGGCCATTACGTGGAATTGCAAATTGAAAATCCTCTGAGAATATCTTGAACCCATCTCGAACTTTTGTCAATCTGTAAATTTATCGTCAAAATGATGAGAAATTTTGGAAGCATTGATGAAGAGGATCGAGTGCTTATTTTACTTGTCATAATATTGTCCTAATGCTCTGAGCATCTAACTTGAACAATTATTTTATAATAAAGCAATACAGAACGAACCAACACCGTAACGTTTCCTTCCCTCATCCCCATGTCAACGTTTTCTGTTCTTCGAGAGTACATCGAGGGTTTAGTGCAAGAAGGCCCCATCTGCAATAGCTGCCATTTGTCAGTTGTGTTCTTATTAAGTGTTCTACCTACCAAATCTTACACCTCGCAGCTATTGCCGATGGTGCCTATATGACCTAAACCCTCGACATAATAGCTCTCTTAAAGTGAATAGCACATGGTTAAATCGCTTAAATACCGTATAGCTGCATTGACGAGTAGGAACATCAAGTTCTCTACATTTAATTCGCATCTCTCCAGAGTTAAGTGATGTGGATAATAGTATTGAGACCCGACACTTACGTGGGCCTTTGAATTTGATATGTTCAATATGGATTGGTTTTCAACAAACAGGTATGTAGGCGGTTAATTTTATACTTGTATTTGAAATAAAATATTCACAGACAATATAGACATCTTGACAGTGTCCGTGTCTTAGCACACTGTTAGAAGTCACTGTTAACTTGCATCTGACAGCAAAATACATATATTCCGACTTTAAACCTGAAGTAGACATTATTTCAGTAGACTTTATTAGTTCAATTTTTTACCATAAAATGAACATTGGACAAAGACACAAGTGTGCCTTGTAGAATGGGATAATATCAACAAGAAATCAACACCAAATATGATTTTACACTGATTGTAAATTTACGGTTTCCTACATGGTGTTTGGATACTGACTAAAAAGACAGCAAAAACCATACTTGATAATCATTGTATATTTTTCACGGTGCAGGTTTAGTCAGATGTTTGTAGCCATGACATTGTCTTAGGAGGAAGGGGAAGTCCTCACACGTACATACCAGAAACCTGCGAGATTAGTGATAAATGGACTACCTACTTCCGATTGAAGAAAAACGTAGAGCTAATTTCAATACAAAACAAATAAGCCCCTCAATAAACATAAATATTCTTATGAAGTTCACAACCTCAAAACAACAAAACATTCTATGCATGACTGATAATGAAGAACGAGGCATTTAAAAATGGGCTCAATTGGAACAAATTATTATTATTATTATCATAAGTATATTAATTTATGCAAAGACTATATTTATGCATTTCATTTTTTTTTTAACATGTTCTTCCATACTAATAAAATACCACATTTGTATTTTTCCATGCTGCCCGTCTCTGTGTGCGGTACATTTCAGTGTCATTCAGTTCTGTTAACCCTCGTCCAACCAAGGGGGGGGGGGGTGATACCACCCCCCCCCTAGTGAACTTCGCTCCGGTGCGCTAAAATGCCAAACACTTTCATAAAAAGCTTCTAGGTAATCGTTCTCTCATCCTTTCCAGTCATTTTAGAGAAAAAAATGTGAAGGTAGCACTTTCACCGGGGTTAGGGTATGCCGTCAAAGTCGAAGGATATTTTATGGTGCATTTTTGAAAATATTATGCACAGTATGGCTCTAAAACTCTACGTTATGTAAAACTAGTCATTTGCCATCATTTAGAGCTGAAAACCGCATGAAAATCCGATATTCCTACGTTTTTTAGCGCAAAATCGGATTTTCGCCTATTTTCTGTGGAAAATGCAAATTTTGCCGACTCGCGGATTTGATGACGTCATTGTGACGCCATACTAGGTATGTTGGTACTTCTTTTGGTATCAATGGAAAGAAGAGGACCATACCTATCCACTGGTATCAAATCATAAGCTTTAATCAAGTGCTTTATAACGAATTCTCGAGGGGGTGGTAACCACCCCCTTGGTCGTGAACGTAGTACAAAAACCCTTGGTTGGACGAGGGTTAAGGAAGCTTAATCAAAATTACGGACATGAAAATAGACCTGCAGCGCTTATGTATGTACAAAATGCAATTCACTTCCCTATTGTGTCTTTCATAAAAGAACCGTTAACCTAGATAAGTCAGGATGCAGGGGAATATTTAGACCTTAACCATTTTTACTACTCCCGGTTTGACAAGTGTGGGTGTCTAAGCCTAAGCTAAAATAGTTTAGTTATTTTGTGTCCGGATACAAATATAATAAAAGTATAACTGTGATTACAAGAGTAATATAGAGGCTCTGTTTTGAGACTCAGCTGAGTACGTTATCTGTAGATTTTTCTGTTTCTTTGGAAAATAGCGTTGGTATTGTACTATTATGAGTCTTGCTCTATTTGTATCGGTGAGAGTACCAGATAGGGTTAATAATAATAATATATTGCTGACATGATATTGGCCTCAAGCCCTAAAGTCGTCCGGTATGGTCAGACAACGTACATCCGGTTGCTTCGTTCATGATTACTATGAAAAAGAAACTATTAACCTAGATCAGTCAAGAAATAATATTGGAATAAAAGGATCAATGTAGCCCTTAACCAGGTTTTCTATTCGGGAAAATATTGAAACGTTATCACCCCAAAGGTGACTTGTGTTCTAAACGTAAATTCCATAGACCTCGATCTAGTGGGGACTATTTTGCGTGTGTGCAAACAGGTGGGATGTTGTATGGACAGTGTAAAAAACTCTGCAAAAAAGTTACTGGACACTGTAGAAGTTTTAAATATTTCAAATGTATTTCTCATAGAAGACAAAAATAATTGCATATCAAAATTAAGGACATTCTTATCCTGTCAGCTTTAGAGGGAATTCCAATGTTAGCATCCATACATGACTGATTACCATCACTTAACAATCTGACAATGGCAAGGTTCATTAAATGAACATTGCCAAGAACTGAGCATTTTAGTCAATTCAATTTGGAAGCAGTGATTCTGTCTGTGAGTCAGTTACATTACAAAGGGCCATAATTATGGGAAACTTGGCTAAGGGTTTTCATAATCAATGCATGAAATCAAACACAGGAGAAGATCTGGTTTGAAAAAACCATGAAAGTCAGAACATATCCATCTGGATGCATCTGTGTTTTTTACACATCTAAACATTCAGTATCAAAAAGCAGTGTTCAAATTCAGTAAATGTGGTCCTCCACGAATTGGAGTCAGTGAAGCACATCGCGTCCTATTATAAGTTAAACGAATTCCTCTCTTGAGACATTCTTTGGTAGAGAGATTTTCCCAGCTGATCCGTAAGGAGTATATTGGATTCATGTCTAGTGAGCACTCTGGCAAGAGATACATACCGCTGGGCGGAGGTTTTGGGCCAGCAATCGGCCAACGATGTTAGGCAGGGTGGGAGCAGCGCATTTATCATCGACGCTTTAGGGCCAGGACGGTACAACCACATGTTCAGTACTTCATCAATGTAATGTTGGCCATTCAAGTTGCCCGTCAATCACTACAAATTGTGTGACGTACTGCTCTGTAATCCTCTCCACAAACAGAATCGTGCCTCCAGTCCTTGCTGCACTTCTCGAACGCAAGAGTCTTGTGCCGTTCCCCTCGTCTTCCCCACATTCTAACCCTTACACCACTGGGTGGAGACAAAATCTGGATTCGTCATGAAGACTTGGACGCATGTTCACCTTGTACATCTGTCATTGTCTCTGGTCCACAGTAACCTTGCTTTGTTTAGGTGCAAGTCGGATTTTCTTTGCAGGTTAGCTTTCTGGACCATATGCGACGCTGGAGGTCCATTCCTTACAGTTGGGTCTGAGAAGCAACTAGCACCTTGACCTCGAGCTGCATAGATCTGGGACTTAATAACTGGTGCGGTTACAATTAGTCTCCTTAGAGCAATACGACGTCTCACTGGGCTGTAACTTTCGGTCGACCGTTCTAGGGCGGTCCTTAACCCTTCGTCTACCGAGGCCATTTTTTTAACAAAAATTGACGAAGGGGGGGGGGGGGGGGTGGTTACCACCCCCATTGATTTTCGTCGGAACACCCGATTACTGTGAAATTTGGTACCAAAGGATAGCTTAGAGTTTCTTTTCTTTTCCGTGCATACCAAAAAATAAGTACTAAACCTCCCATTATGACGTCACCATGGAGTCATATGTGAGGAAAGTACGAAAATTACTGGAGATATGGGTGAAAATTGATATTTCGCAATTATAGCGACTCAAACACCATATTATAGCTTAAATGATGTCATTATTTAAAACTTAGTCATTTCCGATCAAGTAGAGTCAAAAACGCATGGAAAAATCTGATTTTCCTAACCTTTTTGGCGAAAAATTGAATTTTTCATGTGTGTGTCTATGGACAATGGCAGTAGTTTTGCTGACATGCAAACTGTATGACGTCAGGGTGCCGTAATGCTAGGCAGGTTGGTACTCATTTTGGTATCAATGGGAGAGGAGGCGACCATAGCTGATCTATTGGTACCAAAATCAAGTTCTGTATGTTCCTGGTTGTGTTAGGCATGTTGGTATCCCCTATCGATCCACTGTGGGATCACACTGTATCTTATCTATACCCGGTGGAGTTTTTGTTTTGGATTAAAAGGAGCGGCACATGACAAATTGACATGACATTAAATAATTTGGCCCAAAAATAGGGGTTTTAGCAAGCCGGGGAAGCGAAAAAAACCTTGAAGGGGGGGGGGGGGGCCAGGGTTGGTAACCTTTTTTTTCCACGGCTTGCTAAAACCCTTTATGTGCCAAATTATTTAATGTAATTGTCCCCCCCCAATTTCATGTCCGCTCCTTTCGGATCCAAAAACAAACATCCACCGGGGTATGAGTAAGAGACAGGGTGATCCCAAAGTGATGGGATGGGGGGCGGGCACACCATCCCCCCCCCCCAGCTTTTGGAGAGACGTACCAACATGCCTAGCACAACACAGGAAAAATCACAGGCACTGCATTTTGGTACCAATAGATACTCTCTGGCCATTGATACCAAACATGCCTAGCGTCACAATAACGTCATAAAGTTCGCATGTTAGCAAAATCGTCAATTTCCATATACACACATAGGGAGAAAATGAGAGCATGTTAGTGCTTAATATATTTTTGAGTCGCTTAAATTGCAAAAAATCAATATTTTCCACCAATATTCAGTATTTTCATACCGTCCTCAACAGATGACGTCAAAAGTGACGTTCATAATGGAGATGTCTGGTACTTATTTTGATACCAATGAAAAGAGAAACTATAAGCTACCCTGTGGTACCAAATCAGGTAAACCACCCCCCCCACTTTCAGGGGGTTTTGTTACAAAAAAAGGCTCAGTAGACGAGGGGTTAACTTTTCCAATCTTCCAATAGTAATCGGGCTGTGTAGACTGAACTGGTGATACTGAAAAAACACAATCGACATAAAAAAGGAGCGCCCAGCATGAACAGACCCATTGATCTTGCACAGATCCTATCCGGAAAAGCTTGCCCCTTTTATCGGAGAAACAACATGCACTATATGTTTCAGTGTAGATGAAGGTGGTTAAGATTGGTGAGTTAATTAACAATTTTGAATAACTGGACCTCTATTCTTGCAATATTCTTTCATGCATCTTGTCGTTGACAAATGAAGTAACCCCCCCCCCCCAACCCCATGCAGAATGCTCAAGTCTTAATTTTCACTTAAACTGGAAGAGGATGAATGTTCTGTTTAGTTTGATTGTAAAAAAACTCTTTGCCTTTTATTAAAATAAAGATGAAATAATATGACTTTTTTAAGGTCCAGGGACCATTCATCGTCATCACCATGATCATATTTATACATTTCAGTCAGAAGCAAGAATGCCTGAAAACTTGGTCTTTCACCAAAGGATCCTTAAAGAGCTATTTCCGGAATGATCTACTTCGCTTTTTTTGCGCCTGAACCTGTCTGCATTCAACGTTTAAACTAGTTTTAAGCTTGCGAGTAACCGTATTACTGATACTTGACTTATGAAGAAGATTCCTGCAAGAAGAATTTCACGATCCTTTCGACAAATTATAGGTGCAGTAACTTGACTTGACTCGCGCTAATTGATAGACACTATTTACAGACACATACGGCTATTAAGTTCAACCTACTTCAAGACATAATATGTGCGAATTCGATATTAAATACAAAGTACTGCGTTGGCTGTGCAGGGTCGAACCATGTGAAAAAACACACAGTGTCTCATATGTTTAAGATTTGACATTCGATGGAGATTGTGTTTACTTGTTGAATGGACCTGGTATTTTTTGTGCAGACACTGTCATATTGGCCTTTAACATTTTCAAAACATAACAACCGAAATTTAATATAAAGGCATCTTAACAATATAGTACATTGAATGAGGACGTACATGGGACCCATGTATATGCATTTAACCATGTTACTTTCCTTGCTGTCTGATACACGATAGTCAATTAAACTAAGTGGTGAAAGGCAGGCTATTTAAAGTCTGTATACATCTATGCGCTTGTTACAGCTGTTTGACCGCTATGAAATTAAAAATTGTCATCCGTTATTTTTTAGTAAGAATTTTAAACAATAGCGACACATTTTGGCCACTCATATAAGGGCGCTGATCTGCCAATGGGGCATTACAAAAAAAGGCGGGGGCCGCGATTGCATGTTTAGCGCCTCTACCGCTTAAAAGCAAGGAACTATATTAAAACATAAATGACAGAAAAAATCATTTGCCAGAAATGGACATTAGTAACATTTGCCAAATATGCAGTGGTACTACAGGACATATATAAACCATAATCAGGGAGTGGTGCCGTTGATTTTTTTTTTTTTTGGTTTATTATGGTTTTGTCCATAAATTGAAGAGACCTTTGCAGGAGACAACTTGGTAATTTTCGTATATACCGTGTGTGTCCCAAAAAAAAAACGCAAACACTGGTGGCAGGCGCCTTACGTTTTGAACAAAATTCACGTGACTACTTTTTTCTTTTGCTAAAGTAAGATGGGGACTGTTAGCTAATATCCCTGAAAAGTTCATAAAGGTAGAGTCAATAGTTTTTAGAGATAGGACCCCAACAATCAAGTAACCTGCAGAACCATTTTACAAAAAATCCGAGAGCTGGTAAACCACAAGACTGGCATCGGACTTGCAATGAAAAAACTAATGGCAAATAAAATGTTTGCATCAACATTTTACTGCCCAAATGTCTTGCAGAACAACTTAAACTGGTCAAATGAATGCATTTACATAATTATCAACTTCAACTGATAAAGAAAAACATTAATTAGTGGTGACAAAATATCTTTCAAGGGACGATTAAAACATTATTGCTAAGTCATAGGAACAAACTTCCACATACATAAAATGCTACAATGCTTGGGCTGCCAACTTCTTGTTACTGAAAAATAATGTTACAGTTCTCAACTTATGAAAGTAAAACCTATGTTTCAACCAACAAAACTCAATAACAATATAAATATAATTCATTCCTGTCATAAAGGTGGGCTTATTAAGATACTTCTTTGTGTGCGTCAACAAAATGATGATGGATAATTAGCTCTAATCCAATGCTGTCTTATTGGACAATACGAGCGTTTGTGATCATACTTACTAATTAGATCTTTAAGTGTGTTGTTAAATTGCATTGTTTTAGGTGTGATTACCAATGGAAACATTATAGTTTTAATATCTGTTGCAGTAGCTGTCTTACAAAAGGAAAATGGTGGTTGGACTTAGAGATTCATATTGGTGGTTCTGGGCGCAAAACCTAAAGTGCCGTATTTGTAGTTAATAACGTCTCAATTTGGTTAAATGGGTCCTGCAGGTTGCTTGATTTCTGGGGTCATATCTTAAAAAATATTGACTCTACCTTTATGAACTTTTCAGGGATATTAGCTAACAGTCCTATCTTACCTTACAACAAAGAATAAGTAGTCACGTGCTTTCGTTCAAAACTTATGGCGCCTGCCACCAAGTGTTGCGTTTTTTTTTGTTGGGACACACGGTACACAATAACATATGTTATACTACACACAAATGTTTACTACATCAGAACCATTTTGGTATTTATTATTTTGTTTGGTTCCTATGTTTTGTATCCACTGTTGTTGTAATGAGAGCGCGTTCGGCATTCGGCTCATGATCCAAAGGTCGTGGGTTCGAGTCCTGATGTCGCCAACGCGTTGTGTCCCTGGGCAAGACACTTTGTGTATCGATTGCCTCTCTCCGCCCAGATTCGAAATGGGGATATTGTCCATTGAGCGCCGCCAAAAGGTATGAGTACCCCTTGGGTATGTATGGCAGCTGACATATTCCAAAGGTAGCAGTAATTATTGTAAATCGATTTGATACACGTGAAAGGCGCTATATAACGTCCACAATTATTATTTTGTTTGCAGTTGTTTTTTTTTTCCTTTTATTAAAGTCATTTTGGTGTTTGTTTGTTGAGTTGAGAGTTATACTTGTTGATTGTGTTGCTTCGTTAGCAAAAATATTTGATTCTACCCTATTGTAAGAGTACCAGATGGGATTTGTAATTCTATCCTGCTGACATAATATAGAAGGTAATCTCTAACTTCGTCTGGTAGAGAAAAAAAAACATACATCCGGTTGTTTTCGGTCATGATTTCTATGTGAGAACTACTTATTAACCTAGATAAGTCAAGACACAATACAGCATTCAATTTAGCTCTTAAGCGGGCTTGTGATTTTGCACGGTAAAATATTGAAACTTTATCACCCCAATGGTGACTCGAGCTTGAACATCAAGCTCATAGAGCATGAGCTGGTGGATAATGTATATTACGTGTGCCCAAACAGGAAGAACGCTGTCTGGAAAATGCAAATACTCCTGAAAGCCCTTTATCGCAAGTCAATGTGGGAAGTAATTTCTATTTTTTTTTGGGGGGGGGTTATTATATAGTTATTGTTTGTGCTTTATTAAAGATCGAGAGGGTTGCACGAGCCATTAGTGTATTACAGATTTAAGGGCATAATCGTGTTTTTACGCCCCATGACGTCATCACGGAATAAACCTCAATGGTGAAATGTACGTGCAAACTAGGTAAACCGTCATCTCTGGGCAGTCCAGAAGAAAACGTACAAGTACGTATACGTACAAGTACGTACATACGTCATAATGTCCCACAATGCAATGCAACTTTTTAAAGAAATCATTAGGTTTAACATTTCATACCGGGACAGTATACTTTTAAAGTTCTGAAGCTGCAATCTTGACTATATAGAGTTTTAAGGCTTATCAGCAAAATGTATGTGCGGATTTTTTTATATCTTTTTTGAAATAAAAGATATTAATTAATTAAGAAAATAGATATGACGTCATCAGTGACATTTTTTAATAGTTAAATTTCGACGCATGAAATCAAAATTTTGACACATAGAATTTGTTTATAATGTTGTTTGGCATTAGTTCTGAATTTGTTATCCTTTCTCGTCTCAAAGTTGAGAATCCCAAGAGGATTTTGTAATATTATTTTGTATTTCTTTAGAATTTGGTGACGTATATACGTACTTGTAAAAGTACGCCTTCGTCCGCACTGCTGGGGCGTATATTAAGATATTGCCGATTTAAGAGATGTGGAGGTGACAGTGGGGACCCACTTGAGGATTTACCAGGATCTGGGAGAGAAACCATCGGCATTTATCCATGGGACTTTCTCAAGGATTGTACCAGAAGGATAACTAGACCAACAACAACAACAAATTATTTATTTCAGAAGCACACATCTATACTACTAAAATGAGATCTGTCTGTCTGCCCGGCTATGAATTTCTTTATGTTATCGGTTTTTCAGAGTGACCCAGTGAAACATTCCAAAAACAGGTCATCGAAACTTTTAAATATTGAGTTATACGTGATAAATTTGTTTCTCAAATGTATAGACTGTATTTTTCGGTAATCTTTACTACTTTTCGAGGTTGGCCATAACCTTGAACTCCAATCATGCAATTGATGCAAGAAATTGACTTCTCGCACCCCGAAACCCATAAAACAATGTATTACACATACCTTTGTGTCAAGTAACTGACAATTTTGATTTTCATTCATGGGCTGACGGCAGCCCAAGTCTTGGATTTTCAAATTCGCAACGGGTACGAAAAAAAATCTGTGAGAAGTTTTGAAGGTCAATGGCCAGTAACTCAAAATCAAGTTCTGCCACAAAATCTCCATATGAGCAACTGGACCTATTCATGCTAAGGGAGACAGGACGGTTCTTACGTCCAAACTATCGTCCTATCTTTAAATGCTACCACAAAAAAGTACCAACATACAAACATGCGGCAAACGCCTGTAAATGACTAATTTTAAATCAGCATGGTGTGACCTACATTATTCTTGGTGCAAAAAAACATATATATCGACTTTACCCTAACCCTAACACCGCGGACGTTGACCCACTTTCCCATTGCAATTAAATGGATTTGCTCTTGGATGGTCAATAGGTATTGGTAGGAAGGCCCTAGCCAACGTTAGAAAAGGTAAAGTTTAGTATCATTGAGGTTGTCAGAAAATACGATAGTAGCATTTAGAGATAATGCCTTATAGAAATAAAGAGATAATTTATGTTCTCGTAGAGGTCGTCTTCCCAGAACTGTATGGATAGAGTAGATCATACTGTGTACCATGTCCAGTGGATAGAATGATCGACCCACACGTCCAAGCTATGAGTTTGGGAGCCCGCTGCAGCAAACAGTTTATCATTGAGTACAGATTCTTAAAAAAAATGCCAAATGCGTTGCGCCCGCAGGGCGGGAATGCCCCATCTCTCTGTCATTGGACATTGGCCCGAGACTCCCTTATATATTGTTGCTTGTGGGGGGTTCGCCCCTCCTCTCCCCCACAGCGAGTCTGCTTTGCATTCCCAGCACATGCCGTCCCCATTTATACTCCTGGGATGGAGAGAGGCAAATGAGGGTAAGTACCTTGCCCAAGTTCACAGCACATTGGCGACAGCGGGGCTCGACTCACAACCTTATTGTTTATGAGACGAGCGTGATTCCCACGCACACCACATGTGCCCTCAACTCAAGTTGTATAATGAGTACTTGCATTATTGCTTTGAAGGAGGAATGGCGATCCCTAATGAGCACCATTATGCGTCACGTAGGCTTATCGCTCCAAAGAGAGCCTGGAACTTCTGTGTACGGGAGTTTGCCCCTTTAACTTTACCATTTTCAAAATTAAAAAAAAATGTCTTATTATGTTTTATCAACGACTCCATAAGTTTTGCAGTTTCTGGCAACTCAATGAAAGTTGCATTTACCTATTCTATATTTTGGCGTTGACTCTTTCCTACAAAATGATCTCTATACCAAAAAGAGTGTCTTTATCCCTATTTCATCTGACACTCTAAATGCGAGGAGAATGGATTCCTGAAGAACAAACGGATATTGTTTTCCCAAAAGAAAGAAGAAAGAACATGAAATTGATATTTTGAAGGAAAGTTATTTTCCACCTTAAAGTGGCTGACAAACCCCGGAACATTTTAATTTCAGAAGCGAGACAACCTTACCTTTTCAGCACGATTTATTGTAGAGGGACGTCTTGTTAGAATTGCCTTAAAGAGTAAGGCAAACAATCAAAGAAGCATATAAACCGTAATACCCAATCTTTTAACCTTTGGGAATTTTTAAAAACATGGTGCTATGCTTTACTTTGACGAAAAACTAATAAAATTTGCAGTCGTAATGTACCTTGCAGTACGTGTTACACTGTAAATGAAGTGTTTAGAAAGTATGGACAAAAACATGTTTAGCCTATGTTTAAAACCCAAACATATTTAGGATTTATACATGTTTTCTTATGTTTAAATTCTAAACATGTTTAGGATTTAAATATGATCAAAACATGTTTTTGTCCATACTTTCTAAACACCTCATTTACAGTGTACGCTAACGCTTTTCAAACACAAGCAGCTTAGATATGCACAAATCGTCCCAGTTTCAATCCATGAACTAAGTGTTGACCCTTAGAAGCACCCGCGCAGACAAATACAAAACATCTTCAATCCAACAGCTATCGACCAGAAAATAAACACTTTCATGGAATTAAATTTCTTCCCAGCTGCCCAACACGAAATTTGTTCAAGTCTGCTTTGCCAACAATAAGCAAGTATGCCGACTCTTATCAGTGTACGATATCAGTTACTCGTGTGTGTAATCAATACGAGTACCTGGGTACATCGCCTAAACCATTCTGAATTACCTGAAACAGAGCGGATATTCACTCAAACTTAAGTTCCTTGTGACTGTCCGATTTACACACAGATTATATGGACAATATATAAATAATAATTTGTATGTGAATTAGGGTAATTAAAACAAACTGCAGTGAATGGTAACTCACATTTAAAGGTGCATTTCGTGATTCCAGCACCTTCTGTTTTATTCATTGTTCACTAGATATATTTGAGAAAAGCTTATTCACGAAATTTGAGTTGATCCCGATCTTGCGGTTTTGTGTTATGAGCATTTGCTTGTTTCCCACGGTCCCATACGCCACTGTGCAGTAATTTCAATCGCGAATTTCTTACAGATACTGCCGAATTTGCACGTAAGGTTAGGTACACGTGGATTACTAAGGCTAACGGTTTAGATGATATAAGAATCTCAACTTTTTTGGTAAGTCGGGGGAACGAGGCTGTGGATCACGAAATGCCCCTTTAACCATAATCTGTGAAAAAATCCGAGTTCAATCGATGTGTGTTTGGGTATTAATATTTAACCTAAAAGTAATGTGTGACAATGAGGAGGATATGATTTTTAGGTGAGACAACTTTTATTCAGGGGCAAAATGTTCTAATTGTATACCAGCAAGCTTATCACTTTTCGTCGGTTTAAAAATTGAAAACATGGTCCTCGAAATTGTTTCAAAATAGGTAAAGAACAATATACTCATTTGACTGACCTTTTAAAACAATTGTTAGATTACCCGAATAAGCATATCCCATAGCTTGGCACTTTAGGGTTCTTTTCGCAAACAGAAACGATCGAATCAGTACAAAATGACAATAACGTACACTCCCAAATCCTTCAAAGTGTCTTTCATTATGATTTTTTTATTAATCTCTCCCTGGAGATGGCCGGAGCACATAAGTGTTAAAAACCCATGTGTGCTTGACCAGTTTCGAACAAACTTTCGGCCTACAGTACTCTTTTTATGCTACATGTATTAAACTAACAAACCAGGGTTGGCAGAGGAGATATAGATTTAATCTATAGGCATTAAGACCGAACAAAATGTGTTTCAATATGCTTGGATGTTAAGTAATATTCACAACGGTATTTTAGAGAGCAAATATAATAATAGATTTTTGTTCGTGCACGGTAAAAACGAAGGAAAATGTTCGACGTTTGGGATTTTTTTAAAATTATTGAATAATCATGTTCGCAACAATAAAAATAAAAAAAAACATTTTGGATTTGTTCGTATGGCATTGGTGAATAGCATAAATACACAAAAGAAGTCCAGTGCCCCTCTGATGTATATTTACAATATCACACATTTTGTTACTGATTTTATACTATTATGTTTTTAATGTATCGCTTTTTTTAATTCTTATTTTTTGGTAGTTTGTTTTTGTTAGTTTATTTGGTTGTTGATTAACTTTAGTTTTAAACTTGTCATGAATTTGTATTGAACTCTTTATATTAAAGTGTATGTAAAATCCAAAACACGATAGTATGGTGAAGGTACGTTGTATAATCATATGCGTGGGTGTTTCAGGTCATGGAGTTGTTGTGTAATTATTAATGCAATCAATTATTGATATCGATTATAAAATATACCGGTTGACTTTTCATGATAATGATATCCAGAGAATATTTCCTATCAAGGGTGTTTAAAAGTCGGTTTTAAATTTGCTAAATACTTTGTGCGTAGCACTGATTAGCATAGCATAGCATTTAGCAATTAGTCGAGAAGTATCAGTTTGAACAATCTGTATTAACAAAGTGCATATTCGTACAAGATGCGAAAAAGGCAATGTGAGTTCTTTCCTCGCGTCAGTTACGCGTTGCTTAATTGTTTTTTTAATGACATTCTGAGATGAAAATAAATTCAATTTAAAAGTGCCCGTACTTAATGGGAGCTGTTATTGCAATTGTTACGTAGAATTGTCCTTTGTTAAATTTGTGTCTGTTCGCTAATAATGAAAATATTACTGTGAGCATCAAAATTGTGTTGACATAACAAATGAGATACGGTAGCCTGCAAAACGCGAGCATCAAGAAGGTAACAAACAATTGTCAGTAATTATTTGTATTCATATATATTATATTATTGAAGACTAAGTTGTTGTCCACTTTACATGTGTTATCCACTAACATACTTTATTCAATTCCTCGAATTACGCCTCAGAAATGGGGAAAGATATGAAACAGTTCCAAAGGATAGACTAGGGTTGCAAAATAAAGACTATGTTTCAGAAACCACCAATCTGCTTTATATGTAAGGTATGTGAACCATGAACACGTCCTCCATTTATTTTGGATTAAGTTCAATTGACGTAACAAGAAAAACAAGCCTTTTCGAGAAGAGAAATCAACAACATTTACTACAATTATTGGAAACATCTCCCTAAAAATAATTCTGCATTGCCAGAACGCGTTTCTCAAGTAATAGCGGTAACGACCGATTTTAATTATGCGAGTTGATGAGCTCCGGGATTTTGGACACAATTATTCATTTTATTGGCGTCTTATCGAACATATGCTTTGTATTGAGTTCAAAAAAGAGAACGGATTTTGCCAGTACTAGTGTGACGGAACTTAAAGTCATTCGTATATCTTGGCTGCCTCATCATGAACAGGAACACAGGGAACATGTGGTCCAGTTGATAAAGCATCCGACCCGCACGCCAAATGCTGTGGGTTCGAGCCCAGCTGGGGTCATGTGTTGCGTCCTGGGTAAGCGCTTTACCTCAATACTCCTCTCTACCCAGGTGTGATAAATGGGTACCGGCAGATATTATTCAATGTTGGGAAGGTAACCGACTCGTGCTAGATGAGGTGTGGCGATGCCACTACAGCCAACCAACCTTATGGTGGAGTCTGCCCAATCGCTTCGAAAGAGAGATGGCCTCATGTTCCTGTGTACACAGGTCCGCCCCTTACCTTGACCTTATCCATGACAATGCTAAATGTATTTTGATCATATTGAGTTCTTTGCAATTTGGAGTGGCCTAACCATGCAGGATACGGAATCAACGGTTATTTTGATTCTCTCTAGACTCTGGTTCGTTTTAAAGATATAAGTCTAAGTTTAATATTTCTCATTATATTTCAAAGGGTTCGTTGCATTATATTCTTAGTAACAGTACAGTAATGATATATTGTTAAGTCTTCCTTCGTAAAACTCATTACTAACTGTATTAGAGTTTGTATTGTTTGTATGCAAATATTTATTTTGTGGTTGTTGTGTTTTTTGTTTGTTTTTTTTTTGATTTTGTTAACATTATGAAATTAAATCCCGCATGCTGGTTTCTCGATCCATTTAGCTAGGGTTAGATATGATATTTTAAAGTAAATTTAAGTTAAAAATATCCAAGAAGAAAAATCCAACCAAATTATTGAATGACATCCTATGCGAAAAACAAGTAATTCCACAGTTAATTGAGTAACATCAGCATGCACTCACTGTCGTTACTGTAGTAGGAAAGCCAAAGTTTTAAGGGTTTGAAATTTGGTGAGCGGCATGAGCACTCGTGCGTACGAGGAACGATATTTTTTTTAGGTTTTCATTAGAAATGTTAATAAATTAATTATTAACACAGGAGAGGACCGATTTTCCCCATAAGTCTTAAATATGTATATTTTGTTTTTAAATATAAACCTCCCCCCTCCCACTGCAGGTTACGTACCACACTGTAGACTGAAGTAGGAATTTACCATCCACTACCATACAGAACTCAATGTTTTCAGTCGATGGAATCAATATATAATTATTTAAAAAAAGATAACACTGTAGACTGAGGTAACTATTTACTCATTGAGTTTACTATTTTTTATCGTGGTTTATTTAAAAAAATCTAAAAGAAAGTCTCTGTAAAGTAATATCTCTTTGCAAAAATCAATTTTCGAAGATCTATATTAAAAAATGGCATAAGATGATTAAATGAGGCAATCGTAGGTATTACTCATCTCCATATTTGGTAATACTATTTCCGTAATAGTCCTGACTGTTAATGCTGCCTTATTTGAAATTATATAACACATAAAAATATTTCTGTCATTTGATTGGTGGATACTATATCATGTGACATAAAATATTTGAGACTAGTTCCCCAAAATTTAACAGGAGGGAAAAGGTTCCCATAAAAAGCTACTATTGCCCCAATCAGTTCGTTTTTATGGGTACTTTTTTTCCCTGCGTTGGTATCTTGCATCGCCGGTGCCTCACGGTGATTAATTAATGATTTGACCCGATCAGCGACCCAACCTCTGACACTGCATTGATCATAGCTTATATCTTCTGCTCGATAATTGCGTTGTTCACATTTCACAGCTGGGCAATTTCCGTTGAAATTTTGATTAAAAATGGAGAAATCTCGATGCTGTAGATAACCCATATACCGTAAAACAAATCATATATCTAGAGCAGTTCGAGAAATTTGTGGGAGAGAGCCGCGTTTGGATTGAACCATGACATGACCAGGCCATGGCTAGACTAAGGCTTGGGAATTGCGGTGGCAGCTGATCTCAACGAGACTTGGCAAGTTTTTCAAGTGACAGAATATTTTTATATGTTATATAAAATAAATATTGACTGCTCTATATTCGTGAAATGGTGAAAAATACCTCCCCTCGGTGACTGGAGACCGCGGGTCTACTATTTCCCTCCACCTGCGGTCTTGGGAAAAATAGTAGGGCCACGGTCTCCAGGCACCTCGGGTAGTTATTTTGCACCATTTCCCTCATGAGCAGTCAAATTTGTATAATATATGGTCAGAACAAGAAAGTTATTATACGCTGGATTGTAGCCCTATCTTGTGCAGTGTACCATGTATGGTGCTGACAAGTTGGCTTGTGTGTGCCTTTAAAATAACAATATTGACGTTGTTTGTGGGAGGTTTTGTATAAGTTATGGTTTGTGCCCCGGGTTTGAGCGCTTGAGGTGCAATGATTTGGTAAGCGTGCGCTAAGAATTGGGTTGGAGTCAGAGTCCGATAAGTATCATGGATAATGCATATTTTTCAACAGATATAAAAGTAATTATAGTCCAGCGTACTCATAGTCCGGCTATAACGGCAAGGAATAGGGCAATCGATTCAGTTGACTCTTCACGCAACATTAGTTTCACGCTTTATTCCGTTATCGTATATGGAGCCCGGACTGTGGCTCCTGACGGGCTATATCTGCTTTCACACCGGTGCCAAGAATATTTCCTAGTGTATAGGACACGAACTTTCAGCCTACAGACTCTACTCATTCTGATTTGGCGATTTCTACAATGCATTTACTGTGTTGATCGTCCTATATTGATGTAAAATTAGCAAGTGGAATAACCTGTGAGCGCTTTGTTAAATTTGAAAGGAACCGAAACTGACAATAGGGTGTCGCGATGAAGGTAAACACAGCCAAATTTCAGAAATGGGGGGTTACTTTTTTTGGGTGTGTTTATTTTAAATTGAACATCGCTCACAGAGAGGTTGTGTAATTGATATACTCTGTTGGTCAGAGTAGTTGATTGCAGATTTGTGGTTGATGTTACATCTGTATTGAATATAAAAGATTAGAAGACGCTGATTGGGATTTCGACATATGCACTCAACCTCCCTCGGTGGTTGTAAACATATACATTTTTGACACATTAATAAACAACCATACATTTAGGAACTGTATTTAGCAAACATTCTGTAAGCACTCTCTTTCTTGGCCTAAGATATTAGATTTAATTTTAATCTTTGCAAGAGCGCGAAAATGTGAGAACACTGTAATCATGTTTCATCGCGTTTTTGTTAAAATACTCTCAAATACGATTTAGCTAATGAATACAAATAAGGATGTGTTTTTGATCAAAACCTTTTATCAAGAATTTCTGCAAGGCTTTCTGCCAGGAAAATGACTCCTTGTTTTTCTCCATTAAGTGAGGTCTATACAGTGTGTCAATCATTGTAATATGAATGCCACTTACGTTTAAGTGCTGCTATAAAAATTAATTTGGAAATTCGCTCTGGGGGAAATGCTATTCCATATGTGGAGCAAACCATCACTGGGAAGTGTTATTTTATAATTTAAGCATTTCAATATAATGACTAGTTAGAATATAACATCTCGATGTTCGTTATCAAATTTTTGTTGATTTAAATTTGATACCGGATAATTTGTCTGTTTCATAATAATGTTTTAATTCTTTTGAAAAGTTTAAAAGGCGCATTTTTTTCTCAAAAGCTTATTTTTGTAAATATTCCATTTGACCCAAATTATAAGATTATTCGTAGCCCTATTTGTTTGTAAGGATGAAGACCTAAAATACAGTTTTCTTTGCTTAAAGTTATCTCAATGTTACATTTTTCGTAACTCCATCCACCAATATTATAGTAGATTCAACCCATCGTGTCACCTCTAGTACTTTTCCGAAGGTATTAGCATCGAATGAGGGGATGTGCAGTGGAGGCAAATTAAAATTCCACGCTAAATCTATTGAAGCATGCAGTCCGATAGCAGAGAAAAATCAATTCTGTGAATCATTCAAGTAAGCGTAAACGCATTTATAGCTAATAACTCTCAAATATTCTGACTAATCGTATTTACTTTAACGGCATTCAATGTAACAGGTGAGTTAAATATCTCTGCAGACTTTTGAGCGCCCGTGTTTTGGATACAAAGGAACACAAACGTCTTTGTACTGTCTATGTAAACATGAAAGGCCAGATTATCTTAGTTCTTTCATCAAACAGGTGATTCGGGCAACTTATTCTACCTCCTCTCCCAACTAATCGACGCTGTCCAAAACTTTTCCTCTGGTGACACGATGGGTTGAATCTACTATAGTCCAAATTTTTTTGACATATCGACAATCAAATAAAAGATGGGGAAGATCTTTTTCTTCTGACTCACAAAAAGTACATAAATTGTCATTTCTTATTTTGAGGAAGGAATGTGTAGCTATAATTATATTATTTATTTAAAATTGGAACCAAATAAGTTTAGAATATTTTAACAATGAAAAATGATGGACCAACATATTATAGAAAGTCCATTAAATTCTGTACATTATGTGAAATTTCATTGGATTTTCTTCACTGTTGTTTGGCCCCATTCATGTGCTGGATAGATGTTGCAAAAATTTGAAATATAATTTAAAGGAAAGAAATATGACGAAAATGCTACAGGGTGAGTCAAAAAGATTTACACTCGATTTCAGAAAAATCTTAAAAATATTTAACAAGTTTATAAATTAGTTTTTATACATGAAAACAATAGCTCATTATGTCCACTATCATTGGTAAAAAAATCTAACGTTTACCTTTTTCGCATATTGCAGATATGGTAAATTAACGGAAAGCCGCCAAAAACCATATTGACCACGGTTGTACAATTCTTCACTTCCACAGTAGCAAAAGCCATTGAGTTACTATTATCGAAATGCTTTTAAGAGTTTACTTTTGTATTGTGTTCTAAAGTAACCATTAAATGTGCCAAAATAAAAAAAATAAAAAAAATATTTTTAAACAATAGTCAATGACAGTAGTTTGTAACATGGACAGGGGAAGGGGACGCATTGTCCCTCCCCCGTGGGCCTGACCTGACCAGGGAAAATACATGTAAGCTGTTAAAAGCTAACATGGCCAAAGAAAGAAAAACAAAGTGTGGGGAAAAGGACTAGCAGAAAGGGAGTAGAGGAAAGAGAGTAAAGGGAGAGGAAAGGACAGATCTGCAGAGGGAAAGGAAGATGGACGTTGAATGTGTGTAAGTTTCAAAATAGATTCCCCAAAGTAGCCCCACCCATACGGTTATGAAGGAGTCGGTGGAAAAATGGGGGTCAACCGGCTGTTTTGCACAGGAACTATTCCTACCTATTTGCATCCAGTTCCCGAACAGATATGTGAAAAGACCCCCTCGGAGCAGTTTATTGACAGTACATGATGAAAATGTGCGGTCCGGTAGATGTTGGGGGGAGAGGGGGACTTACTAATAATTTGTTGCATTCTCGAATAAGGAAATGGACAAAAAAACATATGTCTTGATGAAGAAGTTTACACAGGTATCAAAGCAAGCCAAGCAATGTCATTGCTGACCGTGTTTAGACTCACTCTAACGTTCTTTGGTACCACCATTTCAAAACATGTATTCATCGTGCTGGACCAGAGTGAAAAATGGGCGGTACCTCTCTTTAACGCGTAGCACTTAACTCGCAAGGCAAAGTTCAAAAATCAAAATTCAAAATTTCTCTAGTAGGTGGAATAATCTAGTTTTATATGTGGTACTCCATATCTTTGGTAGATTTCTTCACTGCTGTGACACACATTCAAAACAAAATGAGTGTAAATCTTTTGACTCACCCTGTAGAAGTACATCCAAAATATTGTTTTTTCGGAACAGCCTCAAATATGCCGGTTGCCGGCTTTGTAAAGAAACGGAGTGTCCCCCATGAGAGAGTGTCCGAGCCACCATAGCAACATGTACGGAATAAACCGGGACCTTGTAGACGAGGCCATTTGGGTACAGTGCTGAGACAAACGATGCATACGGCACTCAATGGAGGATACAATAGACAGATGGGTGGTAGGACACTCAGTCACATGGACACTGTAGTTTATGACACCGGAATTAGAAAATAAACGGCGTCCAACTCAACCCTTTTTCAACTTCTTCGTACGTCCTTACCTCGCTTCAGTATATCCAATTTCAAATCCGCACTTAAAGCAATAATAGCACATATTTAAGAGCGCCCCGAGTTTTCCAAAAAAATGAGATTTTTACACGGTTGCATTGGTAACTGGCTAGTAAACTATACCTGTGAGTGGTTAAGCTCGAAAATGTCTATGTGTTGCAAAAGAAGGAATTTTGTAATTAGAATAACTAATATCGGAGATCTCTGATAATAATTCAACGGCTGCTGGAAACGTCCTTGTAATAAGAAATAGCGGGGAAATAGCGCCATGTGCGTGTCTACGCTCATCCATTAATAATTGTTTTATTGGTTCAGCCAAGTCAAGTTAAAGGTCATTTTCTTGAGGTGGCACTATTTCATCATGAACGGACATAAGCTTAGCATTTTCCAATTCCAATTCTAATTACAAAATTGCTTATTTTATGACAAATTTAATTAAGAAAATAGATATGACGTCATCAGTGACATTTTTTATTAGTTAAATTTCGACGCATGAAATCAAAATTTTGTTTATAATGTTGTTTGGCATTAGTTCTGAATTTATTATCCTTTCTCGTCTCAAAATTGAGAATCCCAAGAGGATTTTGTAATATGAATTTGTATTTCTTTATAATTTGGTGACGTATGTACGTACTTGTACGCGTACGTACAGGTAAGCCATCGTCCACACTGTGGGGGCCTATATTAACACTTAAGTGACCAAGGGGGGGGGGGGGTTCCTAGGGACCCCCAAAATTGGGTTTTCGCGCTGGCCGCTTTATTATAAACCCCTCCCCCCCCCCCCCTATGGGCCCTAACGGAAGTCCTTGGAGAGAGTTTTAAAAATAAGAATAAGAAACCGAGAACCAAAGCAATTTTTTTTGCTGATATAAGTTCACACATACATGTAAGTAAACAATTATTAGTAACATTAAAAATAATTAACCCTTTATGTTCTGAAAACAAACAATTCATCATGTACGTTGCCAAACCGTTACTGTACAAACTCTATGGGAAAATGACGTGTATTTTGCAACACTCGTAAAAAATACAGGATTCCCTAAAACTGCTGGTTTTGTGTTAAATATAAGTAATTTTGGTCTTCTAGAATAGATATCAACATAAAATAAGTTTTCAAAATGTTTGATGTAAGCGCAAGGCTCATTTGAATTTTCCGTCTTTTTGCCCAATTTTCGCGTGTTTTGAAAACAATGTTTTGCCCCTAATTTGCACCCAAAATAACAAATCTCACTTTTTATTGCTGATTTGTGGTTGTCTTATGATCCTTCACATGTGTTATAAATTTCGTGCAAAAATTCCCTCGGGAAAGTGGTTTCCTTAGTGTGGGCACCAACGGGAGTGAAAACCCCTTGGTCACTTAAGTGTTAACATATTGCCGATTTAAGAGATGCGGAGGTGACAGTGGGGGAAGGAGGCATACACTTGAGGATTTACCAGGATCTGGGAGAGAAACCATCGGCATTTATCCATGGGATTTCTCAAGGAATGTACCAGAAGGATAACTAGACCAACAACAACAACAAACAACAAAATTAGGGATTGCCAAAGCTCACATCTAGCTGACTAAAAATGGATTGCCTGTCTGCCTGGCTATCTTTATGTTATCGTTGTTTCAGAGTGACCCAGTGAAACATTCCAAAAACAGGTCATCGAAACTTTTAAATATTGAGTTATGATAAATTTGGTTCTCAATATTTGTATAGACTGTATTTTTCGGTAATTTTTACTACTTTCCGAGGTTGGCCGTAACCTTGAACTCCAATCATGTGATTGATGCCAGAAATTGACTTCCCGCACACCAAACCCATAAAACAATGTATTACACATACTTTTATGTCAAGTAACTGACAATTTTGATTTTCAATATGGCTGCCGGCAGCCATCTTGGATTTTCGAATTCGCAGCGGGTTACGAAAAACACCTGTGAGATTTTTGAAGGTCAATGGTCCAGTACTCAATCAAGTTTCAAAATTTCCGTAGGAGCAACTAAATTTACATAAGCATGGTGTGCCCTACATATATTCTTAGGTGGCAAAAAACCCCTATCCATCTACTTTGATGGCATACCCTAACCTCGGCGAAAATGCTAAATTCACATTTTTCCGCTAAAATGACCGAAAGGATGAGAAACAATTACCTGGAGGTGTTTTTTGTTTTTTGTTTTTTTAAGAAAATGCTTGGCGTCCTAGTGCCCCAGAGGAAAATTCGTATTGCGGCTTAACATCCGTCACAGTGTAATATATATTAAATATTAGACATATTAGATATTAGACATATTCGATATTACAAGGGAATTTCGTGATCCACCTCTCGTCCCTTAACTTATCTTAAAAAGTTGAGATTTGTATCATCTAAACCGTTTATTGAGTGTTTGATCTAACGTGCAAATTCAGGATATCTAGTGAACCATAAAAAAAAGCAGAAGGTTCTAGATTTGCAAAATATTCCTTTAAAGCCTGGCCGGTGTTTATTGGTATCTTTTCACCGCGCTAAAACATAACAATAGATAATACTACGCATAACCTATATTCGGGATGATAACTAAATGAGCAACGTCAACGCTCTTTCATTTTGAATAACGATTGGTCGTTAATCTTGAATTAATTATAATACAAGATTCATGTATTGAAAGCAAATATAACTAGGATTATAGAATAACACTAATCCAATTACCTGAAGAATAACCATCATAAAAAATTAAGTTTAGTAATGGCCACAGCTGCTGGCTCGCAAAACAATATAATCCTATAATCTATCAATATTGATTGGGTAATACCTGCCCCAGGTAGGTGATGATAAGACGTATTTCACCAGGCATGGACATTATATTAAAAGTGGTATCGGTTGTTAACCTCACATACATATTTATCGTTTTACTGATAAATACTGCTGATACCACTTACAGAATAGAGAAACAGTTAGAAAATGGACTTTCATTGGAATGTTTATTTCGATAAATCATTTCCACAGGAATGGTTATAGAAAATCCAGTTACAGGCAGCGTGCATTCGCCTAAATAAAATATTCATACCCCTTGTTATTACCATAGAAATTAACAAAACATATTACTATAATAATAGTATATTATTGGCATAATATATGATATTAATATATATATTAAAAATAATAATTAGCTTATAATGAGCTCTTTTTGATATTTAAATTAATATTCATATCCTTTGTTATTCCACCTCATTTGCATAAATTTCTATTCATATCTTTGACGGAATAAATCGCAAACGAAAGAACGCAAAATTTCGTGCATAACAAAAGGTAATTTCGACTTAATGCTGAATTGGTCATATAATAATAATTATTATTATTTCGGGAGAGAAGTACCAACATGCCTAGCACAGTACAAAAACATCACAGGTACTTGATATTGGCACCAATAGATAGGTATGGTCCTTCTCTTTCAATTGATACCAAAATAAGTACCAACATGCATAGCATTACGTCACAATGACGGCATAAAGTTCGCATGTTAGTAAAATTGTCAATTTCCATAGACACACACAGGGGACAATTCAATTTTTCGCTAAAAATGTAGGAATATCTGATTTTCATGCGTTTTTTGGCTCCACTTGATGGGAAATGACTAGTTTTATGTAGTGAAAGCATTTTAGTGCTATAATAGTGTTTTTGAGTCGCTAAAATTGCGAAATATCAATTTGCCACCCTATATTTAGTATTTTCGTACTTTCCTCAACATATGACGTCATATTGGGGATGTTGGTACTTATTTTGATACCAATGGAAAGAAGAAACTCTAAGCTACCCCGTGGTATCCAATTTTCAGGAATCGGATGTTCAGTAACGAAAATCACAGGGGGTGTTAACCCCCCCCCCCCCCCCCCGGGGAGTTTTGTTACAAAAAGTGGGTCAGGAAGACGAGGGTTAAATGCATTCAATGTAGCTAAAATTAATACATAATAAAATACAAACGGATAAACTTTAAAAGTAAATATTTTAAAAGGTTGATTTTTAAGATACGTAGTTTTGCCATAAAAGGGCCGAACTGAAGATAGAGAAATTTTCATTAAAAGCAGCGATGGGTCATTTCTGAAGAAATACGACCAAGTAAAATGTTGTCTGCGTTATTTCTAAATGACAGATTATGCCTAAACATGCCATGGACTTCAATTGAAGTCCAAAATGGTCTTGCCGGGTCAAGCTTTTAGTCATTTTCCTGCATTTTAGCTTTATTTAAAAATAAGCCTCTTTGCAGCTTTGGTAAAGGAGGCCATTCTTTAATCATCACCATAGGTCAAAATTAATTTTGAGTCCGTGTTTGGCAATTATCATGTACGCAAAGTGTTTTTATCCGCAAAATACACTTGTATCGAGAAGAAAAACAAAATGGGGTTCCAAAAAATAAGCCCCCCCCCAAAAAAAAAAAAAAAAAAAAAAAAAAAAAAATTGAGGACATTTTGTTGCATAACTCCACTTAGAACTTGATGTTTAGAATTTAAAAAAAAAAGTTTAAAAAAGAGGAAACATTTGGCTCTGCCACAAAAGTCGTTACTTTTCAAAAACACTTTTGGCATCAACACATACTCCATTTTTCCAAAAATGTCAGAAAAAGTGACACTTTACCGTATTCAAAGGTCTAAAGTCTAAAGTGAAGAAATTATAAATTTACAACAACGATTTCATTTCCTTTCTTTATATTCATTACGGTCTGAAGTAAATAAGCTTAAAACATGAATGCATAGACAAACAAACAAACAAATAATGAATAATTGTGTAAGCAACACCAGTCGAAATGTGAAGCAGATTGACACAAGGGAGAAGGCTACGCTGGCTCAACGTGATGGAACTATCCAGCGAGCATGAAACCACATTCATCAACAGAACATCGGCATATTGGTAAACAGTACTTGTAAACACAACAATGATGTCATCAGTGCAGATAGGAAGAAACACTTACTATTAGTCTCACCCCGGCCCGGATGACAAAACAATTAATCTTATTTTCATTTGAAACAGGAATTTCAAACATTACCTCTTTCTTTCATAAAAAAGAGCAATAGAAAAATGACTTTATTTGATACTGATGAATATAAAGCTTACATCTCATTGTTTGTTTCCTGCATATTTGTCTTGTTTGTTTATTTGTTTACCTCGGCGTCAATGTTTTATGCTTATTTACTTCAGACCGCAATGAATATGGAAATGAAATCGCTGTTAGTAAATTGATATTTTTTTTTACTTTACACCTTTGGCACTTTTTCTGACTACATCATTTTTGGAAAAATGGAGTGTGTGTTGATTGCTAAAGGCGTTTTTTGAAAAGCAACGACTTTTATGGCAGAGCCAAATGTTTCCTCTCTTCAAAACGTTTTAAAATCATGCAGTTCTATGTGAAGTTATGCAACGAAATGTCCTTGAATTTTAGGGGGAACTTATTTTTTGGGAACCCTGTAAATGTTGGATGGTAAGGTTTATTGCCGAGCAAGTGGAATGATATTTACTTTATGTATTTAGGTAAACCAGAAATACACCGTCCCATACCAGTTTGCTGAGGTGTAATGTGGTTGAATTGTTATACTAAGTAAATACATAATATGTGCATAAAGCATTCTCAAGGTGCTAAAGCTTTCACACTCTTTGGCCGTTGCCACTTTTCCCGTTGCATATATAAATGTATTTGCTCTTGGATGGTCAATAGGTATTGGTAGGAAGGCCCTAGCCAACGTTAGAAAAGGCAAAGTTTAGTATCATTGAGTTGTCAGAAAATACGAAGTAGCATTTAGAGATTAATGCCTTATAGAAATAAAAGAAGATAATTTATTGTTCTCACGGATGTCTTCTTCCCAGAACTGTATGTATAGAGTGGATCATACTGTGTTTGTACCATGTCCAGCGGATAGAATGATCGACCCACACGTCCAAGGCTATGAGTTTGAGCCCCGCTGCAGCCAGCATGTTTTATCATTGAGTACAGAACCTTAACTCAAGTTGTATAAATTAGTACTTGCATTATTCGCTTTGAAGGAGGAATGGCGATCCCTCATAGCAACATTATGCGTCAACGTCATAGGCGTAAATCCCGGGGGGATGGGGGGATATATCCCC
Organism: Ophioderma brevispina; assembly: GCA_023653785.1. Taxonomy (NCBI): domain Eukaryota; kingdom Metazoa; phylum Echinodermata; class Ophiuroidea; order Amphilepidida; family Ophiodermatidae; genus Ophioderma; species Ophioderma brevispina. The sequence continues at coordinate 66,278 of JAMKCH010022192.1, forward strand.
CCAATATTTTAATGAGGGATGATGGTCAATACGATCATCCCCCCCCCCCCCCATGTTGATGCCCGTTCATGTGTTTTTGACCAAAAATAACCTCATATTTTACCATAATAGTTTAAAAATGGTAAATTTACGCGTGCTTCGCGCGCATTTTGTTCTAATTACAATTACTTTTTAACGGTTTTAGCTTCTAAATGGCAAAAATTTTCGCGCACATGTGCTATTAATACATC